>PVJI01000805.1:0-222996 GCA_004026765.1 Micronycteris hirsuta | reverse complement strand
CTGGGATCTGGGCTCTGGTTGTCCAGCTCTGGACAGCCCTGTCTGTGCTCTTTCCCAGGACACCAGGCAGAGACTCAGAGGGGTGGGGGGCAGTTTCAAGGGGGGGGGCGATGGAGGTGGGGCAGGGAGGAAGCAGCAGAAGGAGTTCCCCAGGCCTAGGAACAGAAGGGGGTTCTTGACCTCTGAGAGGAGGGTCTTTGCTCACTCTCACCTGTATGGAGGCTCTGGCCATGGGATCCTAGGGCCTCAGGACTGAAGAGATTAACCAGGACACCCCCTATTTTAGAAAGGGGGTGACTAAAGATAGAGAGGTCCCAGGTCAAACTTGACCCCCCTTTCTTCAGTACCTGCTGTATGCTGAGCAGTCACCTCTGAATGATCTATGGCACTTTAATCCTTCAGTGTGGTGGGCACTTACTAGCTCAATACACCTGTACATGCCCAAGGCCAGTCTGGTGGACGCCTGTGGCCTTGTCTTTAGGGAACCATTTCCCCCTTATGCTAACCCCACTTTTGGAATGGAGCTGCCATGTTTTACAGACCCCCTGAGCAGTGTTGATGGTTTCAGTGATGGACATGTGCTTCAAATGGGCCAATCAGAGCACTGACTTGAGAGTTTTGAACTTGGGGTTAAAGTGAGGCTCTGGAGTTTTCATCAGCTCAGATTCCCTTCTGCAATGGGAGAAAGGAAGCTGGCCAATGCGCTGAGGGGAGCGGAGGGATTCGGCTACAGCCCACCCGTGATGGCGCAGCCCTGGAGCTGCAGCATGCCCTTGGCTTACCGGACAGTCTCCAGCTGGTTCCACCTGGCTCCACCTTGCCTAAGTCTCTCCTCCATTCCTTCATCGCCCCTCTGCTTATCTAGGGCCCACCATCACTCAGGAAGCTCACGACCAGTATCAGGGAGATGGAAGCCAGGCAGGAGGGGGCTGTGCCTATGGGTAACCCAGGAGGTGCTGAGGCAGGACTCAATGCATAGGCAGCCTCATTCCTGATGGACGACCCTTGATGCTGCGTGGTCCTCACCCTTACCCTGCCCAAGGCCAGGGCCCATGTCTGCTTCTTCTGATACACGGAAGGCACTCACTTTCATTTGTGAAACAAATGGAAGGATGGGTGAGCTGACCTATGTCTCGGACCCTGACAGGCTAAGACGGCACCCCCTCAATTGCGTTAGCAGTGGCTCAAGACTGAAGCCCAGCTGCCTAGGCTCGAGGGAAAGACCCTGGGGAACAAGTAGAGACATTTGGTGAGAGTGGGTGGGAGCAAGAGTGGCCTATTGAATAATCATTCAAAATGTCACAGGCACCATGTCAGCTGTCGAGCTGGGACTCAAACCCAGGACTCTCAACAACCCTGGACTTCCAGGCCCCACAGTTGCCTTTCTGAACTCCTTAGAGAGAATTCTTAGCACTGACCATTTGCTTCTTAAGTTAGAGTCGTCTGGGCTTACTGAATGTGGCCAGTCCCCTGCGCCCCTACCTTTCCCAGACCCAGTGTGGGCTCCGGGAAGGGTCTAGCCATGACCCACCCTCCCAGTCCGGAGGCTGCTGTTAGGCCTGTTGCTTCTGTTCTGGGCTTTTTGATCCAAGAGAGGGCCTCATGTCTCTGGAGAGATATTTAAAAAGGGCCAGTCCTACCCCATGGGCCAGAGTCCCTGAGTATCCTTTGAGATTGACCCCAAATTCTGCCGAGGTAGGATGGAGGTGTCTATGTTTCTGGCTCTGGTTCCTCAGCTTGGCAGCTGCCAATGGCATTTGGCACAGATGAGGCAGGAGCACAGCATCCAGCTGCGGGCTCTGGGGGTGAGCACTGTTGGCAAGCCAGGGCAGCCCTGCCCAGCCCCGGAAGCAAAGGGTTAACAGGCTGGGGAAGGAGGGAGCAGCAGTCATTTGGCTAAGGAGTCTTGTTAATTGATTCCCTCATTCCCATTTGTTCCTGCTAAAGAGAGACAGATGAGAGGGAGCCCGCCAGGCCTGTCTTGGCACCCGGCAGCTTGGCTGGGCACAGCTGTGCTCCTGGCTCTGGTGTCTCTATGGGGGGAGGGGCCGGTCACAGTGGAGGTGAGGAGGTGGGTCAGTCCCATCGCCAGCCCAGTGCCCTCTGCTCACCCTTGGTACAGGCAGAGACCTCTCAGAGTGCTTTTGAGAGGACAGGTCTTTTCTTTCACCCTGCGACACCTCTTTGATCTCTTGGCCCGCACTGTCGCCACTCATGGTCTGGGAGCTCCCTCACCAGGAGCTGTCAATGGGCGCCTGCCAATATGAGGCCCGGGCAAGGTTTCTGGCTGGAAGAAGGTCAGCTCTGGCCTGTCCAGTTGAGTTCTGTGGCTTTGTGAGGCAGGCTGAAGTCATGTCACAAAACCAGCATCCTTGCCATGGCCACAGGCTCTAATCTGAATCCCCCGCCTCAACTTTTCTATCAGCTCCCCGCCTCTCCTTCAGCTCAGCCAAGCTCTCGGATGCCTGTTAGACTGGGCTGTTTGGAATCGCGACTGACAGGGGCCCTGCCAGTTACCCTGGGAGCATGTCGTAATGCCGTTGAGCACATAGACCCCCGAGTTCAAATCCCGGCTCTCTCACTTACTAGCTGCATCATTTGGGCAAGGCATTTTTTTATTTCTTTGAGTCCCAATTTTATCATGGGTAAAGTGGCAGTAATACTTGTGCCTACCTGTGGTAGACGCACAGGTGGCCACGATTCTCCGCCCCTCTCTGAGCACGTGCCGTGGCAGCATCGCCTTGCAGCTTCTCCCATCCCCTTGAATCTAGAATGGCCTCATGTCTAACTCTGTCCAACAGAACATGGTAGAAGTTCCCATGCCAGTTCTGAGCCTACGCCTCCAGGGGACCTGCAAGCTTTCGTTCGTTCTCTTGGAACCCTGCCCAGCTGCGGTGTGAAACAGCTTGGGCTATCCTGCTGGATGAAGAGACGCACATGGCTCAGTCACCCCCATCACCTAGATGACAGCAAGGCAAGTCCCAGAAGTGGAGCCGCTTAACCGAGCAGCAGCTGACTGCAGCTGCATGCGTGAGCTCAGCCAAGGCCAGAAGAACAGCCCGGCTGAATTTCCGAACCATAGCATCATGGGCTTAATGAGCGGTTGTTGTTTTAAGTCATAAATGTTGGGGTGATTTATTACACAGTGAAAGCTAACTGATACACCGTCTCAAGTCCTTACTAGGTGGGGAAATGAGATAATGCAAGCAAAGTACCTAGCAGAGTGTCCGGCATATAGAGGCGGTCAGAAAGTGGAGCTTCCAGCACTGTTGTCCACGGTGGCCACAGTGACCACAAATTAAAGCTGACACTGTTCTCTCACAGGCACCCAAAGGGACTCCCTTTGACCTACCCATCTCTGTAGTAGCAATGAAAACGGTAGATAACATTACTGAGCATGCGTCCATGCCAGGCTCTGTAGCAGCTATTTAACATACATTATCTCATCTAATCTTCACTTGACCTTGTCAGGGAAAGGCACTCTCATTAATACACTATTTTAGGTTCCACATTCACCATTTTAAATCCGAGCAAACTGAGGCTGAGAGATGTGAAGTCCGAGTTATCCAACGTCGCATGGCTTGTGAGTGGCTAGACAGCTTCCGGCTCTTTGGAAGGCAATCGACAATCCCTGCTTTTGTCCGATCTGCCAGTTCAGCCCCCGGATCTCTGGCAACCCCAGTCTCCGGGACATATGGGCTTTTCTCAAACTTTTACTAGATTTTATAGTTGATCCCCACAACTGCTCCAGAACTTGTTCTTCTAGCCTCTGTCACGTGCAGACAAGCCCCTCATCCTTTTGTCTGTTGGGTCAAGGTTTTCTATCCTTCTTTCTCAGTAGATGACTTTTGGGGCTGTGGGCCTTTCCCTGGCTGTCCCTCCTGGGTCTCCACGTGACCACTACTCAGTTTTCCAACCTTTTGCAAGTTTCCCCTTGTTCTCATGGTTCCCTTCTTTCTCTCTGATTGGGAATTGAGCTGACACTCAGACCGTACAAGGGACATCGGGAGAATTATCTGCTCAGCATCCTTCCCTTCCCTGGGGAGCCCTTCCCTAGCCTCCTGCAGCTCTGTGACCACGCGTGAGCTGCTGTGTTCTTATAGACCCTGCCTCTGGCCACAGTTCATTAGCCCAAGGGTGGCACATAATTTAAACCTAGACAACTAAGTTCTCCAAGTTTTTCAACTGGGAATGAAAGAGTCAGTCTTTCTTGGAAGTTATAGGGTATAAAAATGGAGAGGATGCTATTATGAATTTTTCATATTTTATTTTTTTCTGTTTTAGACATACTTCATTGCTTTTACATTTGAATACTTTTTAGAATAATAAATCTTTTTTTAATATATGTGTGCTTTTGGAGTAGTCTTTTTCCTCTTTGCAAACTTCATTATCATATGGTGGTCAAGCCAACACTACGGAAGAGAAAAACATTAAAAATAAGGTTTGATCTCTCTTTTTAAAAAAATCTGGAGGACTCAGGGTTTCCTGCTTGGGGAAGAAGTGAGTCTGCGGTCAGGGCGGACGAGCTGCCAGGTGGGGAGAAGCAGAGAGCAGAGCAGATCCAGCGGCACCTCAGACCCTGTGGTTTGCCGGGTCATTCCCGTGGGCCGACTCCTTGGATTCTGCTGATGGAGTTGTTTCTGTCACTTGCAAAGTAGAGTTCTGACCCGCTGAGCCCCTTGCCATGCAGCTCCTCCCAACACTTCTTCCAGAGAGGCTGGGGCAGTCCCATGGGGACAGGGGAAGGGGAGGTGGCTTGCCCTGAACCATGGTCTTTTCTCCCTTGCAGAGATAACTTCAGTACCACGGACTGAAGTCTCACTTTCACAGATGATTTACAAAGTAATTGGTTTTCCAGTCTTAGACCTTGGCGTCACCAATCACCCATACACTCAGACCTGAGACACAGGTGTAACCCTATTTCTTCCCCTTTTCCCATATCAAGACCACAAACAAGTCCCAGCAATTCTATCTCCCCACATTCTCCTGAATCTGAGCACTTCCCTCCATCTTTATTGCTGCCCCCGGGGTTCACCCCATCCTCCTCTGCACTTGGGACCTCTGCAACTGGCTTCTCCCTGCGCTGGCCCCAGAAGCGGCAGCAAAAGCATCCTCAGCACATACTTAAAGCTCACGTTTGGAATAAAGTCTCAGCGCACATGTACCTGTTCACCCTGCGGTAGCCACGGTGGCCTTCCTCTGCTACTTCAAACACAGCTCGGGACGCCGGCCCCGCTGTCCCCGGCACAGGCGGGGACTCTCGCTCTCACTTGAGAGCCCATCCTTTCTCGTCACTTAGGTCTCTGCCCAGATGTCACCTTTCCGGAATGTCCATCCTGAGCATCCTTCCTAAATAAGCCCTTGCCCAGCCACTCTGCGTCCCAGCCCCTGTTTGCATTCCTCACAGCATCCTCGTGGCCTGAGGGATTCATCTGTCCAGGCCGTGCGCTGTGTTGTGGGGCTGCCCCTCCATGCCATGCAGGCTCAGTCAGGAGAGGCAATGGGCTGTCTCCTTCACTCCTGGGTCCCTAGGGCCCAACACGGTGCTTGTCACATAGGTGGGTTTGGTAAATATTGATACATGACTAAGAGGAGTGTTGAGTCCCATTGGGGAGACAGCATTGCCCCCATTCTACAGAACACAGAGTTGAGGCTGGCACAAAGTCAGTAAGTGACGGAAGGGACACTGGAGCCCAAGTCCATGTGAGGATGGAGCCTTTGAGCCTTCCTAAACGGCCAACATTCGACCAATTTGAATTTGCAAAGCAAGCCCATGCTCATTATTTTATTTGATCTTTACCACCCAGTCCATTTCCCCGATTTTATATGTCAGAAAATGGGGGCTTGGAGAGGATCCATGACTGATCTAAGGGGCTCCACATTTGATAGGGACCTCTAGGGTCTCGTAGGTTTCTGGGGTCCCCAAACCTGTCATGGCCAGAGGGATTCAGCCTGAGCTCTCTGCCCATGGGGACACCACCTCCCTCCATAGGCCACTTGCCTGTATCTGTCACATCAAGTTCAAGTGATTCATGTGGCAACGGCTCCTGGTCTGCCTGTCGGCACATCAGCTAGTCCTGGTTACCATGACAACAGGATGCAAGGCACCAGGGCATCAGTGGGCTGTGGCTCTTGTAGGGGCAGTGCCATGGGCAGGGAGGGGGCTTGTTTCTTCCTCCTGTGGGAAGCTTGGCAAGGGCTGGAGCCTCCGGGGGTTGGGTGGCCCCTCCCTGCCTCTATGCTTTGGCATTTCCTTCCTGCCATCTGTGCTGGGAGCTGGGGGAGGGGCTAGAGTGCCATCCCTGGTGGGAGGGGTCCGGGAGCAGATGGGTGGGAGGAACAGCCCTTCCTGTCTGGGCTATGCCCCACACCCAAGTTCTAAAGACTCTCTTCCACGAACCCCTCCTTAGCCCCTCAGGCCATTGCTGCCTGCCTCACCACACCACAGCCTATTTCTCATTGAGAAAAATGAGAAGTTCAAGACCCAGCTCAGCCAGAAAATTGGTCCCTGGACTAGGAGCAGGACCCTAGTGTCCTGATGCCAAGGGAGGGGTCTGGAGAAAACTAACCTGCTTTGCAGGTACTGGCGTACCTCGCTAAGACCCCCTCTCAATCACCCTTCCCAGCTACTCTGTGGGTTCAGTATTAGCATACCCATTTTACAGAGGGGAGACTGAGGTTCAGATTTGTGAGGCAATCTGCCTCAAATCAGCCACCTGGAAAGCGGGAGCACCCGGGTTCAAGCTCAGGGACATTTGGTTCCCAGCCTTGCTCTTGCAGGAACCCTTGCTGCAGAGGGGAGGGGGTCCCTCCCTGGTCTAGCCCTTCCATCACTCAGCTCACCCCTACGAGAGAGAGGGTGGGTAGGGGCTGGTGGGAGGAGCGCTGGCCCGTGAGTCAGCACCCGGGTTTGGGGTCTGGCTCTGTAGCCAGCCTGCTCAGGGCGCAGTCCCTTTGCCCCTGCGTTGCAGGATGGCCAGATCCCAGGTGCTGCTACTGTGCTCTGCCACAGGGAGAGAACTGAGGCTGGAGCTGGGACAGAGACAGGGGTGGGGATGCGGCCGAAAGAGTCAGAGCTAGTGGCAGCAGCAGGGGCTTTCCCAACAGGCCGTCCCAGGGGGACGAGGCTCACCTGGAATGCCCTGAGAGTACTTGGTGCCAAGAAGCCCCACATTCCAAATGGAGACGTAGGTTTCCTTAGGCCTTGCAAGGGTGGTGACCCCAAGTTCTTCCTGTGACCCTTGGTACCCACTTCCATGCTTCGTAAAAGGAGGTGAGAGTGAGGAGGGTGGGGTGGGGGGTGGGCAGTGAAGATTCCTTTGGAGGGGCAGGGTGTGCTCTCCCTACTCCCACCTTAACTGGGTGAGGGGGTGGTGCTTCAGGAGAAATGTCTGGAAAAGCAGACATGTGTCCCCTAGAATCTGGGTAAGCACCATAGCCAAGGCCTGACCGGGGCTTGAAAAGACTCTAGAAGGAGCTGGCAACTTGGAACTGTCTGTGTGTGGGGGGGAGAGTCTGGCAAGGCCAGGTTCTTCTGAGCGTCAGAGTCCCCGTGGTGAGGCTCACCGCACAGAGGGTCTGCCTGCCAAGGCGAGGTGACCTCTTAGAGCCTGAGTGGGACATTTGTGAGATGCTGGCTGCAGGCATCATTGCCCGTGCCAGGGAAGCCCTGGGGGCGGGATCCCAGAGAGAGAGCCTCCACAGACCCACCAGAAATCCTCTGCACAGCAGACCTGTGGGCTCTGACCTCCCTGGAGGGCCAGGCCTCCCGTCCCCACAGCAGGTTTCTTAGCCTGGTGCCCCTGAGCTAGGGAGGGAAAGAACGCATCTGTAGTTCAAATGAGAAATTGTAGTTTAATGCTAGATTCTATTGGAAATTTTAACTCATAAAAATGAGACTGCTAGCATGTGAGTGTGTCCAGAAAAATTTGGGGACATGCCCCCGATGTGGCCCAGGAGCAGGGAAACACGGAGCAAGCTCCGAAAAGGTTCTCAGCAGAGCCGAGAATCAGGCATTATCTGCTTTAGGCCCCACATGCCCAGCCATTCCAGTAAACTGGTCCCCTTTGATTAGTGTTCCAAGGCGGGCGGTGGTCTAACTTGGTTCCAGGCCCCTCTGCTTCCGTTCTCCTATCCTACCCTCCATTCCATCCCCGGACTCAGCCGGCACTGGGAGGAATCCCGGGGTGGCTGCCCCTGCAGGGCTCCCTGCTCCCTCCTTGCAGGAGACTCCCTCCTCTGCTGGCTCTGGGACTTTCCTCCCTCTCCTCCCCTTGCTCAATCTAGAGCCAATTTTAGCTTCTTGGAACTGAGTTCATCACTGGAGCTGGGGCAGGGCTGAGTCCAGTATTCTCAAATGGACCAATGGATCCACTGTTCCATATCCCCGTTACAGACCCAGACATTGGAGCTGGAGACGGCAAAGGAGCCTGCCCAAGGCCAAACAGCCAGCCCTAGCAAAGCCCGGTGAGAATCCAGACCATCAGCTCTCTAATTCTGGGCCCAGCAGAGCCTCTGGGGCTCCTAGGGAGAGACATCGCCTGTGGCAGGTCCACATGCTACCCCTGCCTGGCCTGCAAAAGCACATTCAGGGGGATCAGAGGGGATGGAGGGTTTAGGAAGATCCCTTCCCAGAGGACCTCAGACCCAATGCAGATTGGCGGAGATGTCAACACTTGGCAGCCACTCGCCCCTACCCCACGCCCAGCCCTGAGACTCAGTGGACCACAGAGACCCTTGGGGAGCTGGCAGTCAGAGCAGCTTTTGCCAAGGGCATCTGCAGTGCCAGCGGGGCGGGGGGTGGGGCGTTGAAAAGTACAGGCCTGGTGTCAGACCTGAGTTCAAGTCCTGTCTCTGTTCATTAGTAGTTGTGCATCCTTGGACAGGTCACGTGACCTCTCCAAGCCTGGTCCTCTCATTTGTAAAAAGAGAAGAAGGCGGCGGCATTCAGTGTGAGGACAATGAGCTAATGCACCCAAGGCACGTATCCCAGTGTCTGGCCTGCCGGGCTGCTTCCTGTCCCCCCGCAGAGACCGCTGTTACCTCAGATTTTCCTTTTGAGCTGCACGATCAAGGCCCAGGGCGGTGGCTGCATTTATCCTCCCCCCCTCCCCCGCTCGTCCTACGTGGGGCCCCAGGGTCACCTCATCTATTTTTACATGTCTTTTCTTCCCTCAGTCCCACCATTTCTATCTTTTTTAATCCCCCTCCCCCATTTTCAGAAATGACATAATTAGAGGGATTTAACGTTCTGCTGCTGAAATCTTCATTTTCTTGGGTAATTTCCACTATTTCATCAAGGAATAATTAATTGCATTGTCTTTAATCAATTGTTTTACAAATCCAGCAGCGGGAGGAATTCTCCCACCATCGCTGCAGCTGCTCTCCCCTCCTGGGTGAGGTGCCAGCCCCATGCTGCCACCAGCGCCAGTGGAGAGCGTGGCTGCCAGAGCTGGGGTGGGGGTGACTGCAGGGGAGGGACCAGCAGTCTCCCGGGCCCCCCTCCCTGCCTACATCCTGCGGGAAGCAGAGCAACCGCGTGGGAGCACCCACCTGTCGAGGGCAGGCCCCGGGAGAGGCTGTGCTCACCTGTGAGCTCAGGTGCCCCGCGGCCCAGACAGGTGGAGAGGAGCGTGGACTACTCAGCAGACGTGGAAGCTGAGGCTCAGAGAGGATCCTGAGAACCAAGAGATGGGGAGCGACTCGGGTCTCTGGGGTTCTGGAACTCAAGAGAGGGGAGGTGAGATCAGAGCTGCTGGTGGGGAGCGGGAGACAGGGTGGGGAGAAGAGCGGCGTCCCCCGGGCTGTGCTGCCCAGTGCCTCCCTAGCTCTTACAGAAGGGGAAGGCCGGGCCCAGTGCTGAGCTCTTTCTCATCACAGAGACCCTGGGAGGGAGGCCCTCTGGTTGCCCCCGATCTACAGAGAGGAAGCTGAGGCTCAGAGAGGCCGGGACCGCCGGCCAGGAGGCTCCAGCCGAGGGCAGAGGCAGGAGGCCAGGAGGGAAGATTGGCCCAGGGGTTCGGGGAGGAGACCCCGCAGATGTCTGCCTCCTCTTCCAGGAGCACCCTAGAGCCTGTCCCTGTGGCCTCAGGTGTGGGAGGGGCCTGAGCTAAGCAAGTTCTGCCAGTGACCTCCTGCGTGACCTCAAGAAAGCCCGGCTCCCTCTCAAGGCCCTTCACTGTCAAATGCACAGTTAGAACTCCCACCTTACAGGAGACTGGGGATCAAAAGGGGTCATGGAGAGGAGAGGGCCTTACTGAGTGAGAAGTGTCCCTCTCAACCCCAGCGGGGGTTTGGGGTTCACTGTGACTACTGAACCTGGTGAGGCCTGCCTCAGGAGCCCATTACCCTCTGCCGTATGTCCCCAGGGCAGCTGAGCGTGTTCTGGGGGCCTGTGGCGTTCAGTGGGAGCCAAGAGGATTAGAGGGCCCTCTTGAGTGGTAGAGTGCCATCAGCTCCAACTCACTGCTGCCTCCTGCCGGCCGCCAGTTCAGCCACGGGCCTCAGAGGAGGAGGGAGGCAGAGAGTGGCTGCTGAGGCTGAGGAAGAGGGATGGAAAGAGGAGGAGGCCAGGAGTCAGAGGGCAGAGGGGTTCAGAGGAGCCCAGCAGACCCACCTACGTGGTGCCCCTCACACTTTTGTGTTCATACACACATGTATGTACGCGCACAATCTACAGAGCACACATGATTGTTCACATGCACATTCATGTACACAAAGCACAATGACATGCACAGCACACACATGTACACACAAGTATGTGTGTGTGCACACGAGCAGATACATATATACCCATAGCAATGCACACAGCACAGGTGTGCACAGAGATACCTGTGTGAGCATGCATGCACACGCATGCATACTGATAGCCCCCTGACCCCATCCACTGGATGTTCCCTCTGGTCCCCCCTTCTTTCAGCTCCCAGGACCTATGTCCTGAGGCCTCAGCAGGGCACTTATGGCTGAGGGCCTGCTGCCCCCGGGAAAGATCCCAGAAGACCCCTCAGGCAGGACGGAGTGGGTGGAGGGAGCTGGCGTCTGTGGAGGTCAGTTGCTGGGCGCCAGTGTGATGCGGCCTCTTTCATCTCAATGCATGTTTAAGTGAAAGGTAGAGAGGCTGGCCAGGTTCACGGGGCCAGGATGGGAGAGGACTGGCCTTGACCTCAGGTGTTTGTCTCCACAAAGCCATGGGCTGGCCTGAAAGGCACAGAGGCTGGAGTGGCCTTGGCACAGCTGCCACTGCAGCCCCTTAACTCACAGCTTCAGGCAGACCCTGCTGAGTCCAGGGGCAAGGAGAGCTTCCACCACAGGGGCGGGCTGGGGTACGGGCTCTGGGCTGGGTCCCGGGTGCACGGCCACAGGTCCTCGAGCCCCACAGTTTCCTGGCCATGCCAGGCCTCACTACTGCCCTGTGCATCTGTGTGCACATGGATTTTAGATCCCCCCCCCCCCAGGAGGCAGACCTGGGCAGGCAGGGGAAGGATCACCTCTGGGTGGCACGTTTGAAGCTCCCTGAGATGTGCCCTGCAGCCTGCCAGGGGCCTGGCCAGCACTGCTGTCAGAGATTTATGGCTGAGGTGAGCATCCAGCCTGGAGGCCGGGTAGATAAATCAAAGCTGGGAGGCCCAAGTGGAGCCTGGACTCAGGCTGGCCCTCCCATGCTGCCTTCGAGGCTTTCTCACCTGTCCTGCCCACACCTCTGAAGGAGCCCTGGTCCTCTGCCTTCACTCTCTAACCCTGTGGAGAGTCTCTGGTTTTACACGCACTGGGGCCTGAATGCTGCTGGCCCAGGTCCGAGGGCTAGCTCCCACATACCTGGCTGTGGGATCCTGGGCAAAGGCAAGCTCTGTCCCCGTCTCCTCTTCTGTAAGTGGGATGATGGTGGGGCCTGCACGTGGGTCCTTGTTAGGGATCAGAGGGTTTGCTAGGGTGCTTAGAACAGGGCTTGGGAGGCGAGTTGCCCTTACCCGAGGCCCCAAAGCAGCGCTCAGGGACGTGGGCCTGGCTTTGCCAGTGCCCTGGGTTTGTGTCTGAGTTTGTGAAGGAGGGGGTCAGGGCAGCCTCTTCCTCAGGGGGTGCTGTGAATCGGACTTGGGCCTGCTGGGGGTGGACAGGGCCCACTGGGGAGGCACAGGGCAGTTCTCCCAGCTGCAGCCCCTGCAGGCTCAGGGACAGAGCTTAAAGCCAGCCTCCCATCTCCTGCCACCCCCCCCCCCCCCCCCCCCCCCGTTATGGCTTTTCTTCCTCTGGTCGCACTTATGAAGTAGATACTATTGTTATCCTTGTTTAAGGACTGAGGCACTGAGACTCAGAGAAGGAGAGTGACTCCTTCAAGTGCACGCAGCATGTAAAAGCCAGGCTGAAATTTGAATGTGTTTCTCTGCAACCTGAACCCAAGCCTGGGAGTTCAGTGTTTCTCCTGAGTGCACAGGCCCGAGGCCTGGGCCAGGAGCTGGCATCGCCTGGCGGACAGTGGGAGCTCACTCTGCCTTAACCGCCTGCTCGCTGCTGCTCAGGGGCCCAGAGGAAGTTGGGCGGAGGCCTGCAGGGCTGGGTGGGGTGGGAACTGACGGACCCTGACCGCAGGTGAGACCCAAGGTGAGTGCCGTGACCCTCCCTAGGAGACAGCTGGGGCCCTGGGCCTCATCTCCTAGCGACACGGCCCCAGGGACCCTGACGGTCTGTCTGCCTTTGGTGCCCCAGGGAGCCTGGCTCAACCACTAACCCCAAGAGGGCGTGTCTGGCTCGAAAGCCCTGATGGGGTGGGGGTAGGACAGAGGGGCAAGGACAAAAGTTCTAGCCGAGCACCCAGCAGGGGAATGGAGGGCTCCCCTTGCTCCAGCCCAGGGTGAGGCTGCTTCGGGTGTCCTGAGGGCAGAGGATGGACTCTCTGCCTTCCTGTGCCCCAGTTCTCTCTTTCTGGGTCTGCCTCCCTGTCTCCATCTCTCTTTTTCTGCATCATTCTCTCTGCCTTTTGGGGGCTTTCTTCTCTCTCTCCATATGTCTCTCTCTCTGCCTCTCCCTCCCCCCCTCTCTTCCCTTCCTCCCTCTTTTCTTACCTTCTCCACCCTCAATTCTGCCTCATCTCTCTGTCTCTGTCTCTCGCTTTTTATTCCACGCACTTTCTCCTCTGTCGCTTTCACATGTGCCTCCCACATTTCTCTCCCTTCCATGCCCCTCACCCGCAGTTTCCCCCATGTTTGTCTCTGTCTCTCTCTTTGTACTCTCAGACCGACTTTCTCCCGCCCCCCCCCCCCCCCCCCCCCCCCCCCCCCCCCCGTCCTGGAGGTCAACCCACCATCGCATGTGCTTCTTCCACTGTCTTCCCCACCACACCCCATCCCACCCCTGCCCCTCCCCCACAAGGAGTGTGGGGGTGGGCATGAACGCTGCCTCCCAGCCTTGGCTGGAAGATCACACCGTGAATATTCAGTGAGATGTGCAGGGAGGTCAGTCTGAGCAGGAAAGCGGGAATTCAGCTCATGACCTGGAGCGGGCCTCTCCCTCTCTGGCGCCCCACTTGATGGGTCTAATGGCCCTGTGGGGAAGGTCTAGGTGGCCTCTAGACTGCTACCGGTCACAGACTCTGATGGAAGAGGACAGACTGTCAAGCCAGGGTGGTGTGGGGCATCTTCTGGAGAGGAAACTGCACAGGTGTCCGGCCCTCGGCCCTTTGAGCTGGCAGGCCTCTGGCGGGTACATCCTCCTCTCAGGAGTGGTCTTGCCTTGCAGGATGAGTCCCGACGGTGTGGGCACACCTGGGCGGCTTTGACTGTGTCACAGCGCCCTCTGGTGGCAGCATGTAGTCACTGCTCCCACACTTCACTCCCTCCGCGTGTCATTTGACTTGGACTTCAGGGCCTCCCTGAGCTCTATTGCGCCCTTGGTATCTGCCAGGCATTCTTCCAACTGCTTCTATGCACCATCTCCTTTTATTCTCACCTGCCTTACCACTATCTCCACCTTGCAGATGAGAAAGTTTAGACCCAGGGCTTCAAACACAGGCAGTGTGACTCGACCACCACACTGGAAATTCTGCCTCTAGATCACCTGCTGCAGATGCCTACAAAGCCACCAGCAGTGGTGACTCACTCCTTGAGGCTATCGGCCTAACAACTACTGATTTACACCCACTGTGGGTGCTGCCCCACCGGAAACATCAGAACCAAAAGAAACCATAGAACCCACCCAGCCTGACGGTGCCATTTTACAGAGAGTGAAACTGAGGCCCAGAGAGGGAGAGTGACAGTCCAGAAGTCACACGTGTGAGTATGTGGGTGTGTTGGAAAGCTGAGCTTTCATGCTCAGCCCAGAGTGGCATCTGTAGGTGTCCTTACTGGCGGAGGCACTGTTGGGACAGGGAGAAGGGACAGTGCAGCCTTCTGGATGAGTGAGGTCACCATGGGCAGGGGCAGGGGCCACTGCGGAGAAAGTGGCAGGTCCTGGTACCTTGTGCATTGGCAATTCCAGAGTTCCAGGGGGCAACAGCTAGAGCAAAAGCACCGGGAGGGGGGGACCGTCAGGACAGAGGTGCTGAGTGTGGGCAGAGGCCCGTGTCAGAGTGTCCTGCAGGCCAGGCCTGACAGAGGCAGGGGGAGGGGGTGCTGACATTTGGAGGAGGTCCCAAATGCTGAGAATGCTGAGCCAAGGGACCTGGGCTTCGTCACGGCAGCTCCTAGAGTCAGGGGTGCAGCTCCAGCCATCTTGTTCCCTCCCACAGCTTGCCGAGCACCTGCTCTGCGCCAGGAACCGCCAAGAAGCAGGACAGCACAGCTGCCATCCTCATGAATGAGCACAAAAGATTACTTTCGAAACAGGCCTCACACTCTCATCTTTGCTGATTGAGGACCAGCACAGGGGTTGGGGGTCTCGCCTGGTGTTCTCTGGGGGGTGAGAAATGTTCTAGAGCTTCACGGGGTGGTAGTTACTGGGAGCATCCATAGGGAGAAGTGTGTCGAGCCCCTCACTTAAAGTCAGGGCACTTTCTGCAAATTTTGGGAGAAGAAGGAAACAAAAAGCAGGCTCCTTGCCCACATGGGAGGGCAGGTTGGAAGGGCCCGTGGCTGTAGCCTCTTCTGGACGAAGAGAAGCTGGGGAGTGGCTGCTGGAACCACTCTGGATAGGGGGTCTGGGGAGACCCAGGCATGAAGCCTCAAGGATTTGGGGAGACTGGGGCATCCCTGGGCAACCTGTCTCTACAGCCCTCCCCACCCAGAAATCAGAGGCCGCAGGGGCCCCCTGGATCTAGGACTCCTGTTAGATGTGCTGATGCCCAGGTCCCCGTCTCCTGACCTCCTGGGGTGGAAGGGAGCCTCCACACTGTGCAGGTGCCCCAGGTCTCCAGGGGGGTTGGAGGCCACGTGGGACTATTGCCTGCCAGGGATCATGTACACCTCCTGCCACCCCAGGCCAGAATGGAGCCCCTGGGAGGCACTTTCCAGCCATCAGGGGAGGGGGCAGAACCCTGGCTCTGGCCCTGGTGGTGGGAGACTCTGCTGTCACCCCTGCCCACAGGGCCTCATTAGGATGCAAGCGGTGCAGGCTGAGCAGTCAAGGTCACCGGTAATTGGAGAACAGAGAGAGAGGGTGTGGGCACTTGCCGACAGCCCAGGCACCTCCCCCACTGACCCCTGCCGGCCCTGGCCCTCTGCTGAAGGCAGTTGCAGCACCTGGCCTCACCTCTGTGCCCTCTGGCACCCTCTTTTCCTTTTCCTCTCCATCCTTCCATTCTCCAACCCTCCAGATTCCTCCCCCTGCCCTGGCTCTGCCCTGGGGGCTCTGCCCTGGCTGGCTCGCCTTCCATCCCGACCCCTTGGGAGACAAGCAGATCTGATTTGAACTACAGCTCTCCTACTCCCCTCACACCCTCCCCGCTGCCCCATTGCTCCTGAGCTCTGTGACCTTGGACAAGTTGCTAAACCTCTCTGAGTCTCAGTTTACTAATCCGCAAAACTAGGTAATAGATTCTATCTCATAAATAGATGTGAGACCTTTAAACTGTTTACTCTGTGCCAGGCACTGTGCCTGCGTTTTACACAGGTTTTCTTACTTAACTGCCAGAAGCGGCTGCCACCACCAACCCTATTTAATAGATGAGGAACCTGAGGCTCAGAGACAAGGTGTGGGCTTGTTTCTTGCTGCTCAGCTGTAGGTCAGACCTGGGCTTTGGGGCTCTAAGATCTGGGTTCTTTGCTAAGCAGTAGGGCATTGAGGGCTCAGGGCAGGGGTGTGACCTCACCCAGCAAGGAGGTGGTTGAGGCTGGGGCCTGGGTCCCCTGCACAGACAGAAGTGAAGCTCCTGGGCTGGGAGTCAGGCCTCAGGCTGCTCCTCTGCTGAGCGGGGAAAGTGCTCACCATCCCCAGGGGCGGGGGTGATTAGTAAAAGCGACAGAGCCTGGGACTGCATCCAGCCTCCCACAGGCTCTGCTGCCTAAAGCCAGAGAAACTCTTGGCTTGCTTCAGTGAAGGTGGAGAACGACTCTGTCCTATGGAGACACGCACAGCAAGTCTTGGTGCGTGCACCCCCAAATTGGTGAGTTGTTCCTGTACCCACTATTGCAGCCCCCAAGGTCTACGTGCAAGGATGGAAAGGGCTGCACACGTCGTCTTACCCCTCCACCCTGCACTTGCCCCTCCTCAGCGATGCACGCTCACCCTTGTACAGGTGAGGCAACCACAGCTCGGAGTGGCGCCCGGGCTTGCCCCAGAGCACACAGCCCAGGGAGGCCGAGGTCCTGTCCCTCTTCACCCCACACCCGCTGGCCAGGCCAGCTCTCCCCGGCAGCCAGCAGGCACCCTCATTAGCATTCTGAAGTGCACCCACCCAAGTTGCCATGATGTGCTTGGGAAGATTCACATCTGCAGGTCCTAATTCACCCTAATTGACCCTGCAGGGAATCTTCCAAACTCCTGGGTTTTTACAGCTTTTTGGAGTTTTAGTTTGGCTTTTGAAAAATAGTGCATTTATACCAAACTCGCCGGGTTAGAAATCGATGCTGTTTTGATTGAGTACAGGAAAGCCAGCGTGCTGAGTGGCAGGGCCACAGCGCCCCCAGGTGGCCAGGTGGCGGACCTGGATGTTCCCCAACCACCCGCCTCAGAGACGCAGCAGCCCTGCTGTGAGAGGTTCCCTGGCGGCAGGAGCAGTGGGCCTTCGGCGGCCACTCGCTGATGCCAAGCTCTGTGCCGAGCGCTTCGCAGACATTCAATGCAGTTGCGCAAGGTCTGGCCGTTGCTGTCCGATCCCAAGGCCGGCTGGGCCAGGGATAAGCAGCTCAGGGCAGGGCCGACGTGCCTGTCCCACAGTGGAGAGCGCGAGGTTCCTGTGGGACGCCCGTGGGGGGTGTGGAGCTCAGAGGCTTCCTGGCCGTTCCACCCTGAGCAACTCGGTTAGCCTCTCTGTGCCGCGGGGCCCCGTGTGCAAAGTGGGGACAGTGTGCGTGCCTACCCGCACAGGTGCTTGTATCAGGGTTCAGTGAGTGTGTATGTGGGGTCGACTGACATTCAGGAGACACTGGGACACCTGGTCCTGCAGCCCGGCGATGGTGAGTTTGGGGGCAGTGGTAGGAAGGAAGCGTGGCCCTAACAAGCAGGGCTAAGAGAGGGTCGCGTCCTTTGCAGAAGCGGACGGCGGCATGCGGGGTCATGGAGCTGAGAGGGGTGCAGGGAGGAGGGAGGCCAGCCTGGCGCCGGGGAGCCTGCTGTGAGGTCCAGACAAGAACCGGAGCACGCTCAGTGAGTAGCAACGATGTCACGAGTGACCCCGCAAGAAGAGTTCGGGTGGATGTGGGGTGGGCCACAGAGGCAGAGGTTAGGCATGTAGGGGAGGCTTGAAAAAATGCCACCAGGAAGGGGAGAAGGAAGATGGGGCCCTGTTGGAGTCACATGTGGGGCTGAAGGAAAGGACTTAAAGGTCTTCAACAAGAGGTGGGTGTTTGCTGATGGAGGGGAAGGAGAGCGTGGAGAAGGGAAGGGGGAGGGTGGAGCGGACGCTCAGGGACACAGGCTGCTCAGCAGAGGCCGCTGTCTATCTCAAGCTGGGCCCTTGGAGAACGGGGTGGGAGACTTTTGAGGGCCAGGGTGGGTGCCCAAGACTGTGGGTGCAAAAAGGCCCCTCGGGGTCCAGGCTGGATGGGGAGGGAACCCCGGAGGAGGAATGGGTGAGATGGGGTCAGACTGTGGGGCTCAGGAGAGGGAAGCCAGACCGAGGCGGGAGGGCAGACGGAGGGCGGGAGGCAGAGAGGCCAGTTCTGGGCAGGGGGGACAGGAGGCGTGAGGACAAGGTCCAGTGTGGGGGTGGCTGGGAGAGTACCAAGGGGCAAGAGGACTGTTGGTGATGAGGGACCCAAGAACGAAGAGGCAGGGGTTGGTTGGGTCATCGCGGGTGTTGGGAGGGCCTAGGGTGAAGGCAGGACTCCAGTGGGGGGTTGAGTTTCATCACGGGGGAGACAGCAGATGGTGCAGCGAGGGAGCCTCAGCAGAAGAGAATTCAGATCTAAAGGTCTTAAGACCACGTAGGAGCCTATAGGCACATCCCTGCCCCTGGGGGCTGGCGCAGGTGCTGGGGGGGCTTCCCGCCCAGCTCCCAGGCCCCCCTGCACCCCCCACTCCTGGGGCTGCCCGTGGAGGGAGGTGGCTGCCTTGGAGTCCTGCCCCTAGAGCCCCACAAGTTGCCCCAAGGAGGTTGGAGTTGTGGGGGAGCATCTGGGCTGGACTGTCACTGCCCCTGTAGGGACAGAGGCTCTCACCGGGTGGCAGTCAAGTCCCCAAGATGCCCTGAGGTGTGGGCACAGGCATGGGGCTGGTACCCAGGCTGGCATCGCAGAGGGCAGCAGGCCTGGCCCCTGCTGGTGCCCTCGCCCCCTCCAGCCTCGGGCTCTGCTGGGGCTCAAGGTTCTGGGCTCTGGAGGTGGGTCAGCGGCCAAAGTCTCTGGGCTCCACGTGCTAGGAGGGTGGCGCTGTGACAATGTCCACTTCTCACCCTTCCCCCCTACCCCCTGCCCTTCGGAGGCAGCCAGGGCCCCATCCTGAGAAGGGGCTGGAGAGCTGGTGGAAAGCCTGGCTGTGTGGCCACCCATGACCTCATCATGATCCCATGGTGAGTCCTTCATGACCCCGCCATGACTCGTGATGGCTGGGTGCCGGCAACTCTTGGGGGAGCCAGCCTGGACGTGGCCAGGCCAGGTGCCTGCTCCTGTCCACACAGAGCCAGTCTCTTCCAATGCAGGAGCTCCCCCTGGGCCCAGGAGGGAAAACAACAACGGCTGGTGGGGGAGGGGGCACCGTATGGATGGGGAGAGTAGCCCAGTCTGGCACCCATGCAGGACCCAGCCCGGATCCTTCTGACCCTCTCTGCAGAGTGCCCTGTGTACTGAGTGTCCTGCCCAGGATAAGGCCCAGCCCCCTGACGTGGCTCCTGGAGCCTTTGCTACTCGGGTTCCCCTGCCTGGGAGGTCACCCCCTCCTTCCTTCTCCCCTGCCTTTTCCTTGAAGACTCAACTCAGGAGTTACCTGCCCTCAGAACACCCTGACCCCCCAACTGGCTGGGGGAACCCTCCTGAGCAGGGCCACCCCCTGCTCTGAGTGACTGCCACTCACCTTTTCTGTCCACCCAGCGTGAGAGTTGCCGGGGCAGCTCCGCCCCAACTGTGCAGGCGGCAACACCGCTGGGCGAACGTGGGAAGGAGGTGGCCGGAAGCTCCCCAGACACGTGGCTCTGTGGGGGAATGTGGATTTCGGGGCCAAAGTGCTGGAACTACGAGGTGAGCTCTGACAAGTTCTCAACCTCTCTCATGCCTGTCTCCTTCACCTGTAAGTCCGAGGATGATGGTGCCTCCCAGGTGTGTGGCATGCTCACAGCAGGGCCTTCGTCCTATTATTATTACTAATTGGTGCTGCCCAGGGAGGGCTCTGGTCTCCGGGCGGAGGGGTCCTGGAGGTGTCAGGTCCCTGCTCGGAGAGCTTGAGTGCTGGCCACCCCACGGGGTGGTTCCAGCTCTTTCTCTGAAGCTCTGCCAGCCGCCAGAACCAGGTGGATGCCCTGCTCCATGCCTGCTGCTGCGTGACCCAGGCAAATCACTGAATCGCTTTGAGCTACTCTACTCATCTGTAAAACACCTAGTACTATCTCATTCAATTAATTTATTCATGTGTTGACGCAGGCTAGGTGGTGTTGCCATCAGTTGAAAAGAGCTTGAGCAAGATTCAGCTCCAGCTCAACAGCCCACTCTGAGGGCCCCGAGGCCAGAGCCTCACCTGGAGACCTCATCACCTTGGCTTCCTGTGGGGTGAAGCTCTAGTGCCCTCTTGTGGTCACATCCCTCCACATACCAGCCTTTGTGGGGACCAGAGTCCCCAGGGCTGGGTGGTCAGCCCGGACAGAGCTGTGGGACCCTGGCCTGGACTACGCAGCACAGACACCCCAGGTCCTGAAAGCACTACAGCTTGTTTCAGGCCACACTGTGAGTTGAGGGTGGCCCTGACCTCCAGACTGGTGTCCTGCTTTGGTGGGCAGGGAGATGGGAGGTGGAGGATGGGCCCTGCCCTCCCAGGCCACTCTCCCAGAAGCTGCCTCTTCCTGGCAGGACACCCCAGGGCAGCCAGGCCCAGCATGCCTGCTCACTCGTGGGCAGGCCCTAGAAACTAACGGCTGGTGTGAGTGGGTGTTTGGCGGCACTGCCAGGCCCAGGCAATCGCCAGCTGGCAGCCTACACCCCCCACTCTAGGCCACCCTGCCCAGCAAGCCTCCACGGCCCCCAGGCTTCTCCCTGCAGGCTGGAGTGCTTTGGGGTCTGCGGCTCGGGCGCTCTGTGATGGTGGAGGGTGCACACCACACTGGAGCCTCAGAAGGCGGGTCCTGACCTGTCTCCATGGCCTCGGCTGAGCTGGACTGTGCCGACAGGACACAGAGGGACCTCCTGAGGGAAGATAGACCAACCTCCCTGCTCCTTTCTGACTCTTAACCCATTTGGGCCACGGGTGGCAAAGAGTGACCACGTGTGTGCATGTGTATACATGTGTGTGCATGTGTATACATGTGTGTGCATGTGTGAGTTTGTTTTTGTGCTTTTCTATGTGACCATGTCCATCTACAGGAATCCTTCCTTCCTCCCTCCCTCCCTCCCTCCCTCAAACATAATCTCGTGTGTCCCAGGCTCTCAGGCAGAGACCGGCCACAGGACTGGCTGTGGCCAGGGTACTGGGGGCCTGTTAGAAGGAGGACAGGGGCAGGGGCAGGCAGGCCGGGGCTTGGGGCATCTCCCACATGAGAGGCAGGGTGGGGGGAGGTTAGCCAGTGCCATGCGTTCTGGCCCCTTCGAGTCTGGCCCTTTGCAAGCGCTCCACCCCAGTACCTCGTTAGTCCTTCATGGCGGAGGCCCTTAGTGACCTTGTTTCCCAGATGAGGAAAGAGCTCAGAGAGACGGCGTGACTCACCCAGGATCACACAGTCCCCAAATGGCTCACCCACGTTCCAGACCCAGATCTGGCCGGTCCAAAGCCCGTGTTTTGAACTGCTCTGCTCCCTGGTCTCAGGGAGATGAGCAGGCAAGTCCCAGTGGCCTTGAAGGCCAGGTTGTGGCCGTATTCAAGTTCTGGAAAGACCCCCTTGACAGCTGATGGTGTGTGTGTGTGTGTGTGTGTGTGTGTGTGTGTGTGTGTGTGTGTGTTGGTAGGAGGGGTGTGTGGAGCCAGGGAACTGGCAGCCATCCAGCGGGGCGATGATGGTGGCCTGGATGCAGGGGGTTGGGCGAGTTGAGAGAGTCTGGGAGGCGGCTTGGGCAGGACTGGCTGGTAGATTGGATGTGGGGGGTGAGCAGGAGGGAGGCAGCAAGTGTCTGGCTTGGGACCCTGGCTGAGGTGGCATTGTCTGAGGTGGGAGAAGAAGCAGATGGGGAGGTAGTGAGCTCAGCCTTGGACCCGACACTGGGGCAGAGCTCCTGCTCACTGGGTGTTTCATGTCCCTCTGAGCTGATTGATGCCCACCCCCTCCTCCCCCAGCGTGCCCGGACTGAGGGAGGAAAGTCAGGAGGGGCCTAGAGGGCAGTGGCTGCATCTGCCTCGGCCTGAACCCCACCCTGATCACTGCAACCCCTGGGCACCTCCAGGCCTGTGTTCCCAGGTCCTCGGGGGCTGTGGGGAGATGGGGGTCTTGGCTCAGGCCAAGCTCCCTGAGGGGCAAGGGCACCCAGCGATGGGCATGGTGGGCCGAGCCTCCCGGAGTGGAGAGATGCTCCCTCTAGACTGTGTGCCACCTGCTCTCCACTTCTTCACCCCAAACTTCCTCCTGGCATCAACCCGGGGTCCCTCTGGCTGGGTGGTAAGTTGCTGGCACCTCAATGTCTCTCCCTGGGAGACCCCATCAGTTTTTTAGAGGGCTGAGCTCTCTCTTCCTCCCTCAGGCAACAGCCCGCTTTCTGAGTGCCCCGCTCTCAGCACTGCAGAGTGGTCCCATCTGAGGGGCTGGGCTGTCCTGCCCACTCTGAGCTTCCGTCTCCTCATCTGTCCGTGGGTTCGATAGCCCTGACCTGGCAGAGCCACAGAGGGCAGGCCCCTGTGACCAGGAAGAGGCACATTCCTGGGGGGGGGGGAGCTCTTGTCCTCCTATCAGGGTCCCTCCCTGAAATATGGGGACCCCTCCTTCGAGGCCCACCTTGGCTGGCTGCCAGCAGCTCTTCTGGGCTAGTAAAGGACTTTGGCGTAGCCGTGGATGGTGGATTAACAAGCACTGGCTGAGGGCCATGATCAGTGCCAGCCCCCAGCCGCCTCCCTGGAAGCCAGCAGCTCTGGAAACACCAGTGAGCCCAGGCCTCCCTCGCAGGGCTCAGCTGCAAGTACCAGGCAGGGGCCGCGCTGGACTCTGGACGGGGCACCTGTTTTTGCCTTATGAAGCCTTCCCTCCTGTCTCAGGTCCTAGAGCCCACACCACAGCTCCCCTGGGCAGGAAGGGGTGAAGGGTGACCCTACGTATGGGGTCAAAGCTGAGACTTCCCAGCAGGGACCCCAGGCCCCTTCTGGGTCACCGTAGCTGCTCTGAGGGGTGGCTGGGTTGGTTTTCCAATATTCCTGGGAATCTAAAGCAGCAATAAAGGTGCTGAGCCCTCGTCTGCCACGGCCAGCTCCCCTCCAAGAGGGCCGTGTGCCTGGGGGCCTTGTCCCCGCTAACAGGGAGCTTGGCCGACTGTCAGACTCACATGGTGAGGGGGGAGAGGACACGCTGCTGCCACAGCCTGGCCCCCGGCAGATGTCTTGGTTGGGGGCCCCACACGATTTTGCAGATGGGGATCGAGGGCCAGCACCTGCCTGGAAGAATGACTTTTGTCACTTCTCTGGACCTCAGGGTCCTCTTCTGTAAAATGGGAGGGATGACGACACCCACTCCAGGGGGGTGTTGCTGGGCTTCTTGTGTGTGTGTGTGTGTGTGTGTGTGTGTGTGTGTGTGTGTATGTGTATGTGTGTGTCTTTATCAGCAAGTCCAGAAATATTCTTCGTGTAACACACGTGACGTGTATTTGTATATAAATTTCTCCAGGTATTTTAGATTGCTGAATGTGACCATTTGGAGTTTCCAGAATCCCCGTATATATTTTATTTTACTTTTATGAAAAAATGTTTTTTGAACTTATTGGGGTGACACTGGTTAATAAAATTATGCAGGTTTCAGGTGCACACTTCTACAACACGTCATCTGTAAGTTGTACTGTGTGTTCACCGCCCCAAGTCACTTCTCCCCCGTCACCATTTCCCCCCTGTACCCTCTTCTGCTTCCCCCACCCCCTGCCCTCTGGTGGGCACCACACTGCTGTCTGTGTCTTTGAGGGTTTTTTCTTTGCTTAATCTCTTCACCTTTTTCCACCAGCCCCCAACCGCCTCCCCCCTCTGACAGCTGTCAGTCTGTTCTCTGTATCGATGCGTCTGCTTTGGCTTTGTTTGTTAGTTTATTTTCCTCATTAGGCTCCACATACAAATGAAATCATATGGGACTTGTCTTTCTCTGACTGGCTTCTTTCATCAAATACAGTAGCTGCCAGGCCAGGAGGAGCTGCCTATGAAAAGCCTAGCAGACTGACCGGTTCCTGGTGTTTCTCGCCTTCTGGCTCACCTGCCTGCTTGGATCGTTCCTGGGGTGGGGGAGCTCGCGGGCTGCGGTGAGATGGTGAGGGCAGGGACCCCGCCAAGGCTGGTGCTCTCCGCAAGTCTGGCTCCTTGTGCAGGACGCTGGGTGGGCGGCTCTGATGGCTCCTCGTGCCCAGTCTCTAGCTTCGGGCAGCGCTGCCCAGGCAGACGGGCAGGAGTGCAGGGGAGTGGGGTCCTCGGGGCTCCAGGAAGACAGGCCTCCACTCCCACGCACAGGCTCTGCTCACGTCTGCCCAGCGGTCCTCTGGCAGCGCCCTCCTCCGCAGGCCCACCCTGACCTTCACCGCCTGCCCCCTGGAGGCCACTGCCCATGGCTGTCACAGCCCCCACACCCCCGACAGTCCCAAGTGCATGTGGCTTTACAATTGTGCACACACACCACTCATACTCATGCCCAGAGCCACCCACACAGCCACATGGATGCCCGCTCTGCACACACCCCTCATGTCCTTTCCCCGGGGACCACACGCGCATGCGCAGAAACACCCATGAACCTGAGCCTGTCTGTTCCTGGGCAGCAGGGAGGGTGGAGGGGGTGGGGTGGGGAGGTGCCCTGCTGCTCCCCAGAGCTCTCTCACCCCAGGCGGTGCCTTCACCGGGTGGGCACTGGCAAACTGCCAGACGGCTGGGGTCCCTCCTCCTCCTAGACCCCCAGGCACCCATGGCTAGTGCTCCTGACTCCCACAGACCAGACCGGCCCTCACCCTGGTCTCACCAGTCAGTGAGGGTGCAGCACCAGAAATGTGCCCCGTGGTTCCAGACACACCGGGAGAAGACTTGGGGAAGGGGCCCTGTGGCCTGTGGAGCCAGCAAACTTATCAGCTGTGTGGCCTTAGGCAAGTGGCCACCTCCCTGAGTGTTTCTTATTTGTCAAACATGAGCAGTAATTGCACCCCACCCCTGGGAAAACACGGGAGGGTGCTGCAGGTAAAGCACACCCAGGAGCTCCCTGGGCGTGGGTGCACCTCCGCCTCCCCCCACGGTGAGGAGGCTCACGCCCAGAGAGGCGAGGGGACCCTGCTTGCCCACGGGGCAAGGTACCTCAGGCACATAGCAGGTGCGTGACACACATCCTTTCTCTTCCATTCTCCCTCGGGAGCAGACCTGGGACTCAAACCCGAACTTCTGACCTCTGTCCAGTGCTCCTGGCCCTGCTCTGAGCAGAATTTAGAAGCTCCTACTCTATACGAGATGTAACCCCCGAGACGGGGGGCGGGGGGGGAGTAGACAGGTACCAGCCTCCACCTGCCTTTGTCTCTCTAGCCCCCAGTCTCCCCTGTGTGTCCTCTACCCCCACATGTACGCACACATGCACAAATACATGTAGACCTCCCTCAACACCCCAGGAAACAATTCCCCAAACCCTTCAGAGGGAGCCTCTCACCTGCCATACGTTAGTGCCCTGTTTCACAGAGAGGGCAACTGAGACTCAGGTTCAGTGACTCACCCAAGGGCACTTAACTACGCAGACCTATGACTTCCCCTCCACTGGACGCCCTCACCCACCACGTTGCACACTCAAGGACTGGGGCCCCCACCTAAAGTCCCCTGCCCAGGGCCGTGTCCTGGGCTGACACCTGCATGGCCCCCTCCAAAGGCTCTTCCCCAGCCCAGAGGCACCCTTGCTCGCCTGTCAGTCACACTCTCGTCCCTGCTTCTGGCTGCAGTCCCTCACTGCACCCCTCCACCTGGCCTCAGAAGGGCTTTGAACTCAGGCAAACTTCTCAGGGACTCCCACTGCCTTCAGGATCAAGTTCACAGTTCCCCGGGCCAGCTCCACATGACTCTTCCCGCCCTTTGCTCACCGTGCTCCCAAGCCCGACACCTCCTGCGTCTGGGCCCGCTCTGGCCAGTGTAGTAGCCCCTAGCCACCTGTGGCGCTTTAAATTGAATTAACATGAAACACAACCAAAAAAATTCCATATCTCACTGACACGGGCTACATTTCCAGTGTTCAAGAACCCCAGGTGTCGGCTGGCTGTTGTGAGGGACGGTGCAAATTTAGAGCTTCCGTCATCACAGAAAGTCCAGTGGGGCAGTGCCACTCCAGACCTCAGTCCGCGCCCTCGTTTCCGCCTGGGTCCCGTCCCTGTGTCCTGATGTCAACATCTGCCCTCCCGAGCCCAGCTCTTGCATCACATCCTCCACGAAGCCTTCCCTGCCCACTAGCCAGAGATTCTCTCCCTCCCTCCCCCCAGTTCTCCTGCCTCCTTTCTCCTCCGCTGGCCTCACACTTTCTCTGTCCCCCTAGGTGACCCAGACTCCTCTCCGCCCTGTTCAGACATCTTGTCTTCCCCGTGGGACATCACCTCCACGAGAGCAATGCCCGTGGCAGATGTATTTCAGCCACCCCAGCACAGGGCTGGTCACAGAGGCATCCATGACTGTCCACTGTCCAATGAGTGACTGACTCAATGAATGCTTACAGTCCAATGCAACCCAGAACACTCCTTCAGGCACTCTGTTCTCCCCTGCTTGCATGCCTCCAGCTACGGGGAACTCACTCCCTTATGAAGAATCCACTTCTATCTTCACATGACTCTGTATTTGTCCAGAAGTCTGGCTCTAGGGTGAGGTGGGAGGCACCTCTCAGGGGCTGCTTCCTGAGGGCTTGTCTCTGTCCCATGAGCCCCATGGAACAGACCTGCTCTGGTTCCCCACGGCATCCATTGGCTGAAACCCCCACTGCGCCGTGCTCTGGGCTGAGGGCAGATCTGGTTTCTGCCCCCTGCCTGGATCACCATAGCCCTGCCCACTGGCTTCTTTGCTGTTCACACATAAATCACCCTCAATTCCCTAATCTGCAACTTTGCATGGTCTGTTCCCTATGCCCCCAGCCCTTGGGCAGCTCCTTATTGATCAGATCTCTGTACAAACATGGCCTCTTCAGCTGAAGCCAGCCGCCCTTCCCCGTTCTGTCAAGTCCCCCTGCGTATTTCCCTCACGTGGCACTCCCTCGTCTCATCTTGTGTGCTGCCTTGTCGTCTTTACGTCCACCCCCGACTGGAACGCAGGGCCTGCGGGAGCAGTGGCTTTGTTTTTTCACCCTGCAGGCTCTACCTGGTACACCGGGGGCACAATGACAGTGTCCCTGTCCCCATCACTGCAGCTCTGTGCTGAGCCTCGGGTCATGTGAAGGCTCTGGTCCAGTCCTGGGATGCAATTGGTTTCCCAGGAGCCTCTGAGATAGAAGCACGTGTGGCTAGAATGTGATCCACCATAGCCCAGCACAATTCTTAGTCTTCCCCAGAATTTAGGCTCTTTCTCTCAAATCTCATTTATTCTCCCACAAACAGCCCCTTCAGGATCTGCATGAAAAAAAGGAAATTTATACCTAATAAGTACCCACCATGTGCCTGGGCACTGCCATTGCTCACAGCCCTGTGAGCCTCACTGTACAGTGAGGAACCGAGGTTCAGAAAGGTGGCGTCCAAAGACACACAGCGGGAAAGATAAATCTGGACTGGACCTTTGTGCCGTGCAACCCGGGATCCTGAAGGTGGGAACCCAGCAGGCTCTGTGGGAGCTGGAGCCAGCTTGTTCTGTAGAGCCAGAAGCAGGCTTTGGCTTCCTGGAGGAAGAGGCTGCATCACCCTGAGCTCCCCCTGAGGCCTACTCCCAAGGTAGTGAGTTCCCCAACCTGAGGATAGCAGCAACAGGGGAAGTAAATTACCACAAAGCCCGCTGCGGTTCACAAGGTGGCGTTTCTCATCTTGGCAGGCACACTTGTGTCCTGACAGCTCTGGGGGGCAGGGGTCCCCCTTGGCTCCATCAACTCTGAAGAAATGAAGAGGCGGAGAGGTCAGGGGAAGCCTTTCCACCTGCGGAGGGCAGTCAGCTAACCGGGCCTCGCCCGGCCCTGATGAGTCCGCTGCTTACAGCGCTGCTGCCGGCACTGGGCTCGGGGCGCTGCACGCCTCGTTTCACTCAGCGGCCATACCCACCCGAGGGAGTAAGTGCCACTCTCCATTCTCCAGGTGAGAAAACAGGCTCAGAGAGGCTGAGTAACTGGCCCCCAATTGCACAGCAGGTCAGTAACAGAGGTAGCACGACACCCCTGTGTCTGACCGCGAGCCCCAGGGAGACATCTCCAGCCCATCGGCTGCTTCTTCAGAGACAAAGCAAACACGAGCCTCCTCAGGAGCCCCCGTCCTCCTTCCAGGGCCACTGGGGTGACCCCTCATACTTGTGGGCCTTGAGCAGAGGGGAAAGTGTCCGCTGGAAACCCTCTGAGCATTTGGGGGAGGGGCTGAGGAGCACAGTCCCTGGCTCTGGCCCGCACAAAGAATCGCCCTTTAAGGGGCGTCTGAGGACGCAGAGCCTTCGCTGCACTTGCTTCCGCATCCGATCCCCCACCTGCTTCAGTACATCAGTGCTAAGGAGACTTCAGGCTTTGGGAAAAGCTGCTGGCACGCAGGGGTTCATCACGGATTTGGTGGAACAGCAGGGAATGTGAACCTTCAGACTGTGAACCCGGGAGCCGCTCTGGCGGAGGAGGGACTCAGAGCCGAAGGGCGATGCTCGCTGAGTGCACGTGTGCCGCCGCGGGGGGCCTCTCAGGTGAGGGGAAGCCAAGGACAAACCGAGTCGCCAGATGCTGAAAGTGCGTGTGGGGAGATGGGGCTGTGTGGCTTTGCCTTTTTGTGCTGCCGTTGTATTTAAACATTTTATTTACTGAGTATTAATTTTATAGTGGGGAGGGGGAGAGGAAGAGAGGGGGAGAGAGAAGACCCCAGTCTTTCCAGGCAACTGAAACTGCTTCCAGATGCAGATGGGAGCCACGTGCAGCCTGCCCTCTGCCCGATCCTGCCGGGCGGAGAGTTCGGTGCCCAATGTGCTCTGCTCTGAGGAGCGCTGGGTGGCGGTTAAACACGAGGTTCCGGGCCTGCTAGGGCTTCTTTCCTCTGTGCTTGCTGTCTCACCTCAGGCTTGGCCGTGGGCTATGTTGGCAGTTTCCTCCACACATCCTCCCCGGAGCACAAAATCCTTTTTAATGGCAGTCTGTGCCCCCTACAGAATGTTCGGTGCAGGCTGGGGAAGGTGGGCCATAGGCGTGGTGTTCAGCTGCCGGAGATCCATGCTCATGTGAAGGTGGTGCTATTTATTTGATGGCTTGACCAGGGAGTTTAGTCACCCTTCCAAGTCAGGCTGGGCCTCCAGCATCCTACGGCCAGGGTGACCCAGCAGTGCCAGAGACCAAGGTGGGAGAGCAGAGCTGGCCAGGGCAGCCCCCAGCCCCTACTTCTGCCTCCCCAGACCTGCCCCTGGGTTTCTCGTGTCCCCAGAGGCAGGGCCTCCTCAGCCAGGATGTCTGCTCCAAGGGCTGGTGGGAAGGCCTCAGGGAGAACTCAGTGCATCAAGAGGGCATCTCGGCAGGGTTCCTGCAGCCCCAGCCCCAGATGGGGACCATGCTTCTTAGAAGTGGAACACCCTTCAGCACAGCAGCACCATGCATCCTTTGTGGGGGCTAATCCTGGGGGTTCCTGGAGAGGAAAGCCTGGGAACGGGTCTCTGAGATGGAGCAGGGAGAGGTAAGGAGCAAACAGAGGTAGAGCATACCCTATGCTTAATTAACTCTTACGCCCATTTTAAGGAGGGGGAAACTGAGGCATGGGGTGAGAGACTTGTCCAAGCTCATACAGTCTGCAGCAGATCCAGGAGTGTCATCCAAGACATTAGGATTCCAATGGTGGGGAGTCAGGACCCCCCTGATGGGCCCCTTACCAGTGACAGCTCCTTGTGAACTATTCTTCCGAACGACTCTTTTGGTCCCAGATGGGCCCATTATAGAGAAGGAACAATCAATCCGTCCTGTGGTTGTACATGCTCTAGAAAAAGCACAGGCTTTGGGGTCAGATGGACCTGATTTACATTGTGTGATACTGGGCAAGCCACTTAACTCTCTGAGCCTTTCCTTTGCTGTAGCTGGGCGCCAATACCAACCTCATAGGGTTGGTTTAAGGCAGAAGAGCTTGCCTTCTGAAAGGGAAAAGGAAATCATATCAAAATCATTAAACATGTTCCTTGTATTCTCCTACCAGGCCTAGGGCGCCTGTTTTATGAGTGGGGAACTTGAGGCTAAGAGGGTGGGAATGCCTTAGCCAAGATCTCCAGGCACAGAGTAGCAATGCCCGGTCCCTGAGAGCAGTGGCCTGTGTGGAGGAGAGAGCAAGAGAAAGGGAGCTGGCCCAGCTCTGCCACTGCTCCCCCTTCCCCCTGAGTTCAAACCTTCAGGAGCCTTCAAGTGCCAGGTCACGGTTTACCTTATCTGGGGCGATAATGCGGCCTTGCGAGGTCAAGGCTGGACCTGGCACCAGGAAGTGCTTAACCCGTGTTAACCCAGGACACACAGCCCCACCTGGCTGTGGCCAGCAGATAGCCCTGCCTGAGACTGGAGCGCAGGACAAGTGTGTCTTCTTCCTGAAACCTCTGTGCCCGGCACAGCCTGATGCGAGGCCGTGCTTGAACCTGGCAAGGAGCTGAGGTCGCATCCTCATCCCTCGTGCTTTGTCTGGCTTGCTACCCCTGCAACTCTTCTCATCTTGCACTGGCCCCTTCCTGCTGCGATGGCTCAGTGCTGTCCTTAGCCGGGGACCTGCCATAACCAGTGTGCGAAGGTCAAACAGCCTGGGTCGGTGGCTCAGGGGGACCTGGACATCTGCCAGGCTGGTCCTGATGTCTGAACATGTCCTTGCTCCTGACAAAGGCCTCTGTCCGTTTATTGAGCACTTACTACACGCCAGGTGCCATACCTCAGCAGCATTCTCTCGTTTATGTCTCACAACAACACCATGGGGAACAGCTTCATTTTTTTAAAGGATTTTATTTATTTATTTTTTAGAGAGAGGGGGAGGGAAGGAGAAAGAGAGGGAGAGAAACACTAATGTGTGGCTGCCTCTGGCACACCCAGGCCCACGACCCAAGCATGTGCCCTGACTGGGAATCGAGCCAGCAACTCCTTGCTTTGCAGGCCAGTGCTCAGTCTCCTGAGCCACTCCAGCCAGGGCAGCATCTTCATTTTTTAGAGATGGAATCTGAAGATCAGAGGGGAAATGACTTGCCCAAGGTCACACAGAGAGCCACAAACAGAATTCCAACTCCAGTCTGTTCTTATGGTTGTTGAAGCTTGTGCTCTCATTCATGACACCATACAGGGTCCCTTGTGCCAGGTCGTGCCTCGATAGTCAGGTCTGATGAGCAGGTGGCTTTACTTCTCCGTTCTGGCATCGTGTTCCAGCCTTGGTAGCCTCCAGACCCAATGTGGGACTGCAGGCTTCTGGCTTGCTTCTGGCTGGGTTTCTGCTGCGCCAGCGCCCTCTGCTGGATGGGGCTACTTCTGCTTTGTCCCAAGCCCTGCCCCCTCCGGGCCATCACTTGGGGTGGACAGGGCACCTGCTTTGGCACAACTGGACCATCCCCCTGTGAATCCAAGAATTCACAGAACATGGCCGGCCTTCTCCCACACTCGGCTTCTCCAGGCTGGGTGCAGCAGTTGACGGACCACAGAACCCCTGCTCTCTGCCTGCTTGACATGGCTGCTGCAGCTTTGCTTCAGGCCAGGTGTGCAGCGTTTTCTGGACAGGGGGTTCAGCACTGGCTGGAGTGCCACCAACAAGGCAGACAGAAGGGGAACTGAGTAGACAGCCCTGGTGGGGGTGGGAGGTTTCTGTTAGCCTCCTGCCTTCCGTTGCCTGGGCACCGGAGGCTGTCTGGGCTCTGGAGGCTGTCTGGGCTCTGGAGGGCAGGAGGAAGAGCGAAGAAATGCCAGTGTGGATGCTCAGGTGGGCTCAAAGGCTCTCAGAAGCTTTTGAGTTGACCTACCTCCTTGCCTCTGGCCTGCACCCAGAGGCCCAGGGCCTGCAGAGGGGGTAAAGGAGGAAAGAAGGAGGGGTCCGGTGGCCCCTGAGCCCAGGGCCTCTCCCTGGCTGTCTCCACCAGCTGCTCATGGAACTCCTTCTCTTGGAAAGCTGGGATGCTGGAGCTGGACGTCCAGGGTACTTTCTGCATCCTGCCACTGACTCAGCCGGTAACTCTCCTCTCTCTGGGCCTCTTCTTACTCAACTGTAAAGTGGGTCAGTAGAACCCCTTCTTGGGTGCGAAAGGCCTGGCAGTGGGCTTAACACAAAATTGGCGCCAGTCCCTGCTTATGCACTGCGTGAAGGGCCATGAGATGAGGCCAGTGGCCTTGACTGTGAGTGTTGGGGCCCCTGCTCACCTCCAGACTGCCTTCCTCACCCTTTTCTGCTTTGCAGGGACAACCCTAAGGGCGGTAGTTCCCACTAAGTGCTCCTCCTCATTGCTAATGAGTGCCCTGAAGGCAGCACCCCTAGTTTCTAGCACAGAATCAGAATGAAGTAGATGCTGCATAAATAAGATCGGGATCCTTGACTCCTTTGTGGCTCTTGGTCTGTGTCCTGGGGTTTGCACAGGACAAGACTCAGATTGATTGTTGGTTAACAAGTTCACGGTGTGGTGGAGACTTAGTTTGAGATTCAGGAGTCTCAAATTCTGGTGCTGATTTTGCTGTGTGACCCTGGGCAAATCATTGCCCTCTCTGAGTGTGTTTTCTCACCATAACATGAAGGGGCTGCGTCATAAGAGGACAGAGTAGCCCCTTCCCACAGGGCTAGTCCAGAAAAGCGTCTTGGAGGAGGTAGGGCCTGTGCAGGGTCTGGCGGGAGGGCAGGATGGGTGAGGCAGAGCAGAGTGGGAAAGGCATTCCAGGTGGGGAGAGCAGCGTGAGCACAGATGGGAGGGAGCAGAGCCTGTGAATCACACGTGAGGCTGGATGGGGGTGGGGACAGAGTCTAGAGGAGACAGGAGCATAAAGAGAAGGAAGACTGGAGGAGCAGGGGATCATTCCTCCTTCCAAAGTCATCTGGGGCCCCCAACAGAGTAGGATTGCAGTCCCCCCCAACGCTGGCCCAGCTTGAAGGAGCCTTAATTGCAGGGCCCCTTAATTACCCACCCCACCCTGCACCTCCTGCCTCTGGCTTGGTGGGTTAATTTCCTGCTCCCCTGTTAACAGTCTTGCCTTCCTGTAACCGACAGCTCCCTCATCAGATAGCAGCAAGGATGCATCCTCTGGGGGAAGCAGAGGCTCCCGCCTGCCGCCCTCCGTTGCCTGGAAGATGGCATCACTACCCAGGAACGCTGAGCCCTGGCCCCCTCCCCACTCTCCGCAGCTCTATCTAGTCTGGGATCTTGTGTCTGGCTCTGCCATCTCCTGTCCTGTGCCGCCCCCCTGCCACTCCCAGCCCTTCACACTGTCGCCCAGAGCTGGTTCCTCGGATGGCTTGGGTGTAAAGGGCTGTCAGGCTTGGTGACTGGAGCCCCTTTGGGTCAGTGCTAGAACCCTGGTTCCTGGGTTGAAGCTGGGGTGGGTGCTGGGATCTTGGCCAGGGGGTTGGGCTAATAGGCTTGGTGCACATGCTAGCAGGCTGAGATTGCAGAACTAAGGCTGAGATGGGCTGGGACTTGCCGCCAGAAAGAACCAGGATCCTTGAAGCAGGGGGGTCTGGGGAGCAGGGAGTGGGGTCTCACCCTGAACACGCAGCCCGCTGGGGAGGCCCAGGGTCCAAGCAGAGGTGGGGAGGGACTGCAGCAGGTGGGACCAGCTTTTCTCTTTCCTCCCTGTGCTTTCAGTTCCTCTATAATTCCGAGTTCATTCCTGCCTCAGGGCCTTCGCACTTTCTGTTCCCTCTGCACAGAACCCTCTTCACCCTGCTCTTTGCGTGACTTGTTTCTCTGCTTTTTTCAGACCTCGGCGCACACATCCTTTCCTCAGAGAAGCTTTCCAGGACCACCAGTCATTTTCCCCTGTGTCACTGGTCTTATTCTTCATAGCAGGCTTAGCTGTCTGAAGTGGGTGTCCTCACTTTTTTGTCTGTTTCTTATCTGTCATCTGTTCCCTGCCCCACTGGATTATAAATTGCACGAGAGCAGAAGCTGCGTGTGTCTCGTTTGCAGCGTCTCCCCAGGTTTCAGCCCACTGCCTGGCCCCTGTCTGTGCTCAGTAATATTAGTGTCCCGTGTTCGGACCTGAAAGTCAAGACAATGTGTCTTTTTTCAAATATGTGGGATGTTCCTTGTATCTATGCCTTTGCGTGTGCCCGGAATGCCCTTCTCTCAGCTTGGACCTGGGACACGGCTTTAGCAGCCAAACCCAATGGGAGAGGGTTCGCCTCAGAGTTCTCGCGTTAGTGCAGTTGTGTAACGAAGACAAACCTCCGGTCAATTCTGTGCATATGCCTACCATCAAAGAGTTTGTTAACTATTGAATTAGCCTGTTCTGTTATTAGAAAACTACCATTAGAAAGCTCTTTCTTGCCCTGGCTGGTGTGGCTCAGTGGATTGAGCGCTGGCCTGAGAACTGAAAGGTGGCTGGTTTGATTCCCAGTCGGGGCACATGCCTGGGTTTCAGGCCAGGTTCCCAGTTGGGGCGTGCCAGAGGCAACCAACCAATTGATGTTTCTCTCCTTCTCTATCTCCCTCCCTTCCCCTGTCTCTAAAAAGAAAGAAAGAAGAAGGTTCTTTCTTCTTTTGTGAGTGGTGGCCTGTCTCCTGACTGCCAACTCTGCAAAGTCACAGCCCCCTGAGAAACATGAAGGTGGGAGAGATGAGGGGCAGGGACCAGAGACATGGGAACTGAGTGGACCCCGGTGGCTGCAGGATGTTGGTAACCAAAGAGGCTGGTCCAACAGGTAATGAGCTCCCTGTCAATGGAGGTATGCTCTGCCAGGTGTCTCAGCTCCCCTACCTAGCCCCCAGCTTCTCCCCAGGAAGAAGGAGAGCAACCCTCCTGTCTGAGTCCCACACCCATGGGGTTTAGTAAACAACACCACGGGGGAGCTTCTGTTTGGGTCTAACTTCAGCGCATCTTCCTGCAGGTTAAGCTCAGTTCTCCAGGCCCTGTCCTCGGACAAAGATCAATCTTATAGTTTTAAAAATATCTTCATTCATTCATTCACTCATTCACTCATTTTCTAAGCATCTGCTGTATGCTAGGCCCTGGGCTGGGTCCTGAGGTTACAGACAAGAAGGCACACCTCCAGCCCTGGGTAAGTCCCAGGTTGTTGGCGGGTGGGGCTGGGCAGACAGCTCCTGGACAGGCATCGTGCAGCAGGCCAGCGCTGGGACTGGCGTGTAGGTGACAGCAGGGGCCACGGAGGACCATGGGTGGCGTTCCCTGAGTTGCATCCAGAAGGATGAGAGGACATTCAACACACACGGGTGTGGGGAGAGAGAATGGCAAGCACACCACCCAGCCCCTGCGTGGGCCTGCCCTTGCTTCGGGCCCCTTAGAGCGTGAGACTGGGAGTCAGAGCCCAGGCTTTGCTGTCATTGTCACTGTATATACATGGGTGTGTACAAGAGCTACATCTTTATAGGACACTCGGTGATGGTATCTGACCCCAGGTGTTGTCCTGCAGGGGACCTCATGATCCCTGGTAACACTCTCCCTGCCCAGAAAGGAAAGAGCAGGGCTGGGCCCGCACACACGCTCTCAGGAAAGCCTCACCACAGCTCTGCAGGAGACAGAGGCGCCCTTTTACAGACTCGGACACTGCGCCGTACCGAGGTCACCCAGCTGACCCTGGCATACGAAGACGGTGGGATTGAATGGAGGTCTCTCGGGCCCCGAAGCCCCAGCCCGTCTATGCGCACGGTCCTGGCAGTGTACAAATTCCTCCCCAACCCTTTAGCTTACTCATTCTTTCATTCAACAAGCATTTGTCGGGCCCGTAGCACATTTATTTGTTTTTCTAGGTACTGAGGAAGCAGCCTGAGCAGGTTGACATTGTCCTTGACCTCGCAGAGCTGACGGTCTCCTGGAGGATCAGACATTACTGGTATAATTCACAAATAAACGTCTTGTTACATATTGAGCCGAGTCCTATCCGTGATAAGAGGGATGCTATGGCATCCAACACCTCAGTGGGACTGGAAGGATATATGTGGTCCCCATTTTCCAGATGATGAAACTGAGACCCACTCAGAGAAGGTCAGTGATTTGCTCAAGGTCGTGTAGCTAGGTCACGTCAGCTGGTAGAGCTGGGACTTCAGCCCAGGTAGGCCACTTCTGTGTTAGTGCTGGTCCTGTTTCCCCGCAAAACCTGTGAGAGCAACTCACCTACCTACCCCCCCCCACACACACACACAAGCACACACACGACTTTCTGTCCTAAGTGACCTAAGGCGCGGGGTCAGCGCGGGTTATTGTGGGAACAGGGGGGCTGCAGGTGAAGGTGCCAGCCAGCGCTGCTCCCGAGCCTGTCATTCCTGCAGCTGGGGCTCGTCTGTGTCTCCCTGGCTCCTGTCCGGTCCTCTCGCTTCTGCACAGAGTCTATGAATTCCCTGATGCCTGTTCTATAAATTCATTTTCCCTACAAGTCAACCAGAGTTTCTGTTGCGAACCAGGACCCTGATTAGTGCAGATATTGGTGCCATAATTGGGGTGCAGGCAGAGACGCTGGGGGAATCACAGCAACCTGGGACTGGTCGCTGTCCTCGTTGGGGCCGACAGCAGGAAAAGAGCAGCTAGTGTTAAGGAGTAGGACCCAGAAGCTCCTGGTACCCGTGCTGAAACGGCCAATTAAAGTGTCCCTTGTGGTCATCTAAAACGAAGTGCCCACTGAAGGCAAGACGTTAGGGGCCTGAGCCGTAGAGCAGAAGAAAGGGCAGCAGGAGCTCCAGGACGGTGGGATGCGCCATCTGTTTCGAATGGCACTGGGTAGCTTAAAGAAAGAAAATAATGAACAAAAATCCCTAGAGCCTTAGCTCAAGCGATGTACCGAGACTCGGGAATGTTCTCCGACCGGGGAAAAGGATCTTGTCTCTCTTCGAAGCAGGGCTGAAGTGACCAAAAGGCCTAGTTTGCTGTGCTGGGTTGCTGAAGTATATAATATTAGGCAAATTCTCAATCTTTGCAGGGTTGTTACATACAATTTAGGAAATTAATATAGAAAGAGTGATAATTGAGAATCAAAATGGGGGTATATATGAGGGACAGACTCAGTCAGATATTCAGACTTCCAAATCTCGTGGAACCCGCCATGTTGGTCACACTGGCCCTGCCCTCCCCCCCCCCCCCCCCCCCCCCCCGGTTAGATGAGGTTGCCCTGCCTTAATTAAAGCCTCTTTGCCCCAAGGGTGTTATCTGGCAAAGGGAAACCAGCAATCTTCATTGTCCCCCAGGCTTCAGACTAGGTCAGATTCCAGAATGTTCCTAGGGACCAATTATAAAGACAAACCTTGGAGGAGAAAGTTTACTCACTGACAGAATTACAAGACTTTGCTAATTTATCTTGGCAAAATTTTAGGGAGTACGTGCGAGGATGAATTCTCAGAAAGGATATCATTTTATATATCTGCATGGATTTCCTGATGTTGATGAGCCTGTCCGAGCTCTGGTTTGAGGAGCTGAAAGAAATTTCCTGATGTAAGAAATTCCGAAGAAAGATGTGTCCTCTAAATTCTGACCTCTTAGAAAGCCTGGAAGAGACGCCTTTCACCAAGACCTTGGGGGAACATTCACTGATCAGGGAGATGCTACCCTCTTTGAGAAACCACTCTGGTGGCTGTCCTCTGAGGGCTAGGCATGCGGGTGGCAGCTGCCATCGTTGAATGGGCCCCTGGTTTCCATGGAAATGGAAGGATCCTGGTGTGACAGAGGTCATGTGGTGGCACTTAAAGGTCAGGGGTGAAAGGCACTTAAAGGGTGAGTGTGCTGACCATCATAGACAGCAGAGTCTCCTGGTAGTCAGAATGGTCCAAACTGCAGGATTTTTTTTTTTTTGGACATGGTTAATGTCCCAAAAATCATGGGTTTATGGCCAAAAGAGATGGGGAGTTCATTAAGGTCTTATTTCAGATAATAAGGAATCTATGCTCCTCATGAATAAAGAATAAACATTTTCAGAACCTTACCCAATCGGTATGCAGAACCAGAGATGGTTGAATAAAAGAGGAGAGGATGGGTCCCCTTAAGGAAATGCTCTGTGATAATAATAAATTAGTAATAATTTAATTCCTGGAAACTTCACCAAAGGGATTGGTGGCCATATTTCATGGTCATGGAGTACCGGCAGAGATCCGAGATCTCTTGAGAATTATTAGATACCAGTCCTGAACACATGCTAATTCCCAAAGACCCAGATGACCCCTGAGATTTACCAACTGGAGTGGGGCCTTCTAGGGATCAGACGAGAAATGTGGTGTTGATCAGAGTTTGTCCCATGGCAGAGGGCAGTGTTCTCTGTGGCTACTTACCCAGGTTCTAAGTGTATTGTTGGCATAAATATCCTCAGAACTGCAGATTTTCTGCACTGGTTCCGTGACTCACAGAGCATGGGCAGGCCAAGTGAAAGCCGCCATAGGTTCCCAAAACGCGTCAAAATAGAAAGGCTGTTCTGGCTGGTGTAGCTCAGTGGATGGAGCGCCGGCCTGCACACTGAAAGGTGGCCGGTCCGACTCCCAGTCAGGGCACATGCTTGGGTTGCAGGCTGGGTCCCCCGTGGGGGGTGTGAGAGAAGCAACCGATGGATGTTTCTCTCCCTCTCTTTCTCCCTCCTTTCCTCTCTCTCTAAGAATCAATAAAAATAAAATCTTTTAAAAATTCTTTAAAAGTTAGAAAGTCAGAACATCATTTCTTTGGTGGCATCACAAGGTGAAACTACTGTCAAAGAAAGATGCAGGGGTGGTGATTCCATTTAATTTCCACTTTGGCCAGTATGTAAGCTGGTTGAGTCTTAGAAACTGAAAACAAATGATTATAACTAATCAGATGGTGATTCCAATGACAGTTCTGCAGTGTTCCAAGTGTGGCCTCCTCACTGGAACAAATTAATGAGGATCTGACACTCAAAGGGTATTTTTTCTCCTCTATCCTGATAATGAGAGGACATCGGAAGTACCACAGATCTCTCATGGCGGGGACAGCAGTGCACCTTCCACCGTGCCTCAGGGCTAGGCCGACTCGCCAACTCCCTAACTTTCTAATGAGTTAGTTCATAGGGTCCTTGATCATTTCATTGTTCCATAGGACATCACGCTGGTCTAGTACATTGGTGACACCGTGCTAATTGGACCTAGAAATCATAAAACAGCAAGTATCTTGAAATACAGTTGTGTTTGAGGGAGTGGGGTGGTGGGTGGATAGAATAACCTGAGAAAATACAGAGAACCCAGTTAAGCTTCTGGGCAAATAGGAGCCTGGGAAATTCAGAATGTTCCCTTCAACATGAAGAATAGGCTGTTAAACTTTGCAGACCTGATCACCAAGAAAGGGGCACACCACTTGACGGGCTGGTTTGGACTTCAGAGGCAACATATACTGCATATGTAAATACTACTTCGAGCCATTTCCTGAGCGATCAAAAAAAGCTGCTGGCTTTAAATGAGATCAGAGCTGGTTGGGACTTCATGCCAAGTTCTGATGATACATTAGATTCAATGGAGCCTGAAGTATGTGTGGCAGATTGTGATGCTGTGTGGAGTCTTTGGCAAGACCAAATAGGAGAATCACAGTTAGAGACCCTTTATTTTTGGAGCAAGGCCATTCTTTTTCTGGCAAATAACTCTACACCTTTTGAGAAGCAGTTCTTGGCTTGCCCCTTGGCACTGGCAGAGGCCAAACACCTGACCATAGACTATGAAGTAATTGTTTAGTCCCAAATACCCACCATGTTATCTGGTCCATCTAGCCGTTAAATTGAGCATGCCCAGCAATACCCCTTCATCAAGTGAAAATGGTAGACGGGGGTCTGGACCCAAGCATGTCCTGGAAGCACGAGCATGTTGCATGAGCAGGGGGCGCGCACTTGCTGATGCTGTACCTTTGCCTACACTTACGACCACACAGAAATGGCCTAGAGCCAACTTATTGAGAGAAACCCTTCTGTGCCTGGCTAACAAATGGCTGTGTGTGGTGGGCTAGCCCCAGCTGGAAGCGGGAGGCTGTGTATTACGGCCCCATTAGAAGTGTCTCTGAAGGACAGAATAGGGAAACTCCCAGGGAGCAGCACTTTGGTCTATCCCATTGTCTTGGTCTGGAAGAACAGGCCTAAGTTCTACAATGATTCATGATAGGTGGCTAATGATTTGGACCTGGAAGAGACAAGATGGAAGGACTGCTGAAAGGGGAACTCGGGGAAAAGGCATGTGGGGCTTGGACTCTCAGAATGGACCCAGCACCATAAGCATACCTATGTCCTATGAGAACACTCACTGAAAGTTCCCGAAGACCCTGCAAGGGAGGACCATAATAAGCCATCCACAAGAAGACCTCCTTGTGGATGCCAATTAGCCTCTTTCCCTGGACACCCCCGTGCTTGCTCAACGGGCTCAGTGACAGAGCAGGCGTGGATGTCAGCTCGTGGTAGATAGATGACATTGGATTTTTTCCTTCATGAAAGGGAATAGCAATTTTTCCTCATTGGAATAGCCATTCATTCTGGATTTGGATTTGCTTTCCCCACCTGCTAGAATTCTGCCAGCAGCACCATCTGCAGACTCACTGAGTACCGCACTGTCGTGGCATCCCACACGGCACTGCTGGAGACCAAGGAGTTCATTTTACAGAGACAGGAGTCAGCCAATGAACCGAAGCTAAATGGGTCATTGGTCTTACCAGGTACCCCATTACCCAGAGGCAGGAGGACCTATAGAATTGTGGCCCACTGAAAGACTTAGTTCCAGAGTCAAATGTAAGGAAACAATACTATGATGTCAGGGGGCTATTCTGTAGGATGCCATATACACTCTTAACCAGCTGCTTGTACGTGGTGCATGTCTCCCAGAGCTAGGATGCATGGCCGCGGGACCGAGGGGCAAAAGCAGGGGTGGCACCACTCACAATGCCTCCTACTGACCTTCTCCCCAAGCTTGGGGTTTAGAAGTGTTAATAACCTAGGAAGGAATGCCTCCACTAGAGGATGTAAGCGTATTTGCGTTCCAGTGGAAGCAGAGAGTGTCAGCCGGCCATTGGCAACCCCTTTGGTCACTGGGCAAACAAGCAGAAGAGGGGTTACAGTTTGATTGAGGTTATCGATTCTATCATGAGGAAGTCAGCTTTCTGACACTCAGAGGGAGCAAGGAGTAATAGGATTGGCAACCGTCTTAGGCTAAAAGTTAACTGAAGACCACTGTAGCCTTACATGGGAAGGACCTCCAAGGTCTCACTCAGATCCATAGGAATGACTGGGAGACCTCACTGGGTAAAGAATTTTGCCAAAGAAAGGAGAAAATTGATAAACACCAACTAGTAGCTCAGGTCGAGTAGCAAGAGATCCATAGCATTTGCCTATATACATGGGTGGGCAAAAGTAGGTTTACAGTGGTAATACAAATAGCAATGGAATATTTACTCATATAAGAATAAACTCTGTTTTGCATATGCATAACCGTAAACCGACTTTTGCCCACCCCTGCATTTCCTTGTTTCCCTCCCTGTCATGTTATGCTAATATATTTTAACCTTGTGCTTCTGAATCCCTAATGTGCACACAGATAGCGCAGAGATGTTGTTAAATGCAGATTCTCAATTAGGACACCTGGGCGGAGATCTGAAATTCTGCATTTCTATGCAGTCTTTCTAACCTCTTTATATAAAATAACCCTTCCCAAGTCTCTCTCTTTCTCATTACCCCGCTTTTTTTCCTTCATGGTGGCGATCCCTACCTGACTGACTATTAATGTATTGCCTATATAATGTATCGTGCACTGCATGTGAACTGCATAAAGAAAGAGACCTTGGATTTCTTATTCACCTCTGCACTCCCAGCCCCTAGGACCACATGTGGCACACACTAGGCACTTAATAATTATTTGTGGAATAAATACATGTATATCAATCAATAAATGTATAACTCACATAAGCACTTATACTCCCATGTATACCCAGAAACACACAAACACATGAAAGGGTGCACACATGCTTAGGCATACATGAGATGTGATTAGGTAGAAACATACACACACACGAGTGTAGAGATCCACATGCACAAACAGAGAAACATGTCATTCACATTTATATTTACACGCGGATACACAAGAGCATAACATAAATGCTCACTTCCTCTGGGACACCTAACCTTCAGAGTCCCAGGTGTCCCTGGCCAGTCTTGCAGCCCCTCAGGTCAGGCCTTTCTCAGCTGCCTTCCAAGCCCCTCTAGGTGGTCAGAGTCTCCCCAACCAACACAGAGAAAGAGCTCAGGGCTGGGCCCTGCCACCTGATCTGCTCCGACCCCCAGCCCTGGAGTCTGAGCTAGTGTGCATCACTCAGTGCCGTGGGATGCAGAGCGTGTCCTTTTCCTTGGCTGCCTAAAAGGCAGTGGCGCTGGCTCCTACTTCCCAGCTCAGGCCAAATGCAGTGTGGATGCCCAGTGGGCTCTCAGTACTCAGATGAGCAGCTTGCAGCCAGACAGAGGCAGGCCTTGCCCACCACCGTGCAGAAAGGTTCTGAGACCAAGACCTTAGGCATTCTGAGTGTGACTGGTTCCCCCTATGACTCAGGGCCCCGTACCTGCTCCTGCGTGCCTCATCCTGGGCCCTTCTCTGCAGAAAAGGGTTGTAGATGCTGCCCAGGCCCCAGTCTATTTTGTTTGCAATTATCTGGCAAGAAAGCCCAGAAGCTGCAGTGAGCAAGTTTCAGCAGACAGACCCATGTCTCTGCCTAAAGATTCCCACTCCTGATAATCCCCCAGGGAAGCTATAGCCTCACCTCGCCTTGGAGCCCCCTTACCTGTTTTGCTTTGAGTCCCTGATCAGCCTCCTCCACCCATGGCTGGGGCTCTCTCTGAACCTGCCCAGGTGGGGGCAGAAAGGGGGGGTCAGGGCCTGCTTACACATACAAGGGCAGGGAGCTCACACCTCCCGAGGGGCACAGTCCCCCTGCCCATGGACAGTCCTACTTGTAAGTGACTCTGCTCTAGTGCCTCCCTCCCTACCTGCTCCTATTGCTCCAGGAAAGCCCTCTAGAATTGGAGACAGGGCCCACTTCTTCCCTGAATCTCCTCTTCCTTGTGATATCTCCACACTTTTCACTCCTTCCAAGGGGGCATGGCTTCAAGTTCTCATCACTTAGTTATTTGGTTGCTTATTCAACCAGTGCTCATATTGAGGTCCTACTATGTGCTCAATGTGGTGCTGAGCCCTGGGCCTCAATGGCGAGCATAACAGCCTCATGGGGCATATGTTCTCTGGTGAGAGACAGACCAAAGGGAATTTTAAAAACATGAATAGAAATGATGTTATGATCATCACGACAATACTCCAAGAAAGGAAGAGTATGTACAGAAAAGCACAGGGTGAAACCCACTCTGGGTCCCATGGCTCACAGGCCTCTTTAAAGAGGGGACATTTAAGCTGTAATCTGAAGGATGAGAAAGAGCCACTATGAGGAAGGACAGCAGACCCTGTGTGGCCTCAGGTTACTATTCTTATCTCGTGGAGCACTGAAAGCAATCATTAGAGCCTCAGTTTCCTCATATATTTAATGTGCAAAATTAGGCCTACTTAGCTATTAGAAGGAAGCAATGAGATAGTCAAGTTCAACGCTATAACCAGAATCACTCACCACACTAGTTTGAGAGTGTTGGTCACAAATCTCTTAATTTTCCATTTGATTACTCAAGCACCCACCTGCACAACTTAACGAGAGTCCAATATTTCCTGATCGAAGCCATTGCCTGCCGTTGCGCAAATGAGCCCAGGTTTCTCTGTCCAATGGGGAGAATCTTGGTAGGAAGAGAGAAACTGCTTCTTATCAGGCCATCATTGTTGCTGCTTCTGCTGCTACCACATGGGGGCGCTGTTGAAGACGTCATCTGCCCAGCCTCGTGAACACTTGGTCCTCCTTTGAGGCAGAGCTAGTGCTGCTGTGCTTTTCACAGGTGGGCGCCATGGTTATCGCTTTCTTAGACTCACATTCACACGCTTGGCTAGTGGCCATGGAGCAAACCTGCTGTCAGACCGAGCAGGGCTTCTAGCCTCAGCCCCATGGGATACCAGAACCAGCCTTCTACCAATATTGCAGATCCTGTGTTGAGTCGGCTCATCATTTCACTCATGGATGGCATGGCAGGTAGCTGGTGTCTTTTCTGGATGATGGGTTAGCCTGGTCTTTTAGACACAATACTGGACATGGAGAATTCTCGTCCTTACACAGATGTGCCCACCAAGGCCTCAGCAACCAGCTTTGCGAGCCAAGGGAAGAGGGAAAAGCCTTTGTCAGGCCCCACCCTTCCCCAGGACCACAGGGGTCTCCTGGATCTGTGGTTGGAGAACTGAGAGGGACATGCTTCCTCCACCCTGGCCAGCTGACACTTACCTGAATGAGGAAGGTCTTTTCCAAGGGACACCTCCACTTGTACTTTGACAGAGAGCTAGCGGGCAGCTTCTCTTACCCCCCAGCCCTAGCCCCCTTTCTGGGTTCTCTGGGGCAGATGCACCTTCCTGTTCAGCTTCACAACCCCCCAGTGGAGGGGCAGTTGCTGCAAGGATTGCCTGGAAAGATGGATGATGTGGGCTAAGTAGAGTGGCTGCTTAATGGATGGCAGGTGTTACTACTGTTGGCGTTCTCTGAGTGAATTTCAGGTTCTCCATCAGTGAAGACACCTGATAGGCCCTTCACTTAAAGATTGCTTGGATCCCGCCTTTTTGGCTCAGTGTAGCCCCTTTCCTGGTGGGAGAGAGGAGCAGCCTTTGATGCCTCTCTGAACTGTGGTCAAGAGACCCAGGCCCTGCCTCATGCCCAGGGCTTACCTGGATCTCTCCAGATGGACCAGCTGGGTCTTCCCCAGCAGCAGGGAGAGGGAAGGGCAGCAGGGGCGGGTAGCAGCCGGCATTCCATCTGGCAGGCAGGTGGGCAGGCAGAGCCCCTGGGCCAGGCTGAGGAGAGGCCAGATTGCTGAGCCCAGGTGGCCCAGGCCATGTCTTGCCTACCTGGCCTCAGGGTCCTCATGTCTGTAGGGTCCAGGCTGTGTCCACAGCGAACTGAGCCACGGCCCCCAGAATGACAGCCAACAGAGCTATAATCTGCCCTGCAGCCATGGCAGCACCTGTGGACAGTGCCACCCCCAACTGGCAGGGGCCCACTCACGAAGAAACGGCCTTCTGCCAACAAGTCTCATATCGGTCTGGACACCCCTGCACCTACCCCCCCAGACCCCCAAATCTGAGCTCTTCAAATCAAGGTGGGTGACCTTCTCTGAGTCCAGGGGGTAAGAGTGAGCAAACTCCTCTTGGTTCTCTGAAAGATGCCGTGAGAAGGGGTGGGTAGAAAAGCACAGATTTGCTGTGTGGCTCGGCCAGGGCCGGCCACCGCTGCAGGCCTCAGTGAACATCGGGTCTCCCGGACAACTCCTGAGTTTCCTTCCGGGTCTGACACTCAATGGTATGATGACAACGATAACAGCAACAGCTAACCCTCTGAGTGCTCCTCTAATTAAGTTCTCCTGAGTTTGTACTCTTATTACCCCCATTTTATAGTCAAGGAAACTGAGCTTAGAAAACAGTGATAAATTGCCTGAGGTTACCCAGGGTTAGGAGCAAAGTCTGGATTCAAACCCTTGACTCTCTGAGCAAAGTCCAACACACGTGACCCTTCCACTATGCCCTCTGGGTCTGCCTTGAGGAAGGTGTTGAGAGGATCTAGCCAGTGCAGTCCATTGCTGGTCTTTTGGTGATGAGAAGTGATCTATCCCTCATTCTGGTTTTGCTCTGTGTCCTTCAGAAATCGTTTCCTCTCCTTCTGCTGTAGTTTCTGAAGAAACTGACCAAGCTGGCTCAGAAAAGCCAGCTGAAAGAACTCTGTGTGAGTAAGTCAAGCAGGCTCTTGCCTAAGAAAGCAGATGTGTATGTGCAGGGGAGGGACCAGGGAATAATTGGGGCAATGTCTCGTAAGGCGAAACATGCCTGCTTCTTGAGGGGAGACGGCAGGCCCGTCTGTCAGCAAGGCCTCCTTGACTCCTTTCTCCTGGCCGGGCACTGTGGTGGGTAGGAGGCTGTCAGGAGCTCAGGGATCCCTCCCAGGTCTGAATGCTCTGACACGAAGACGAAGACGCCCCAGCGCTCTTTCCCACTGCTCCACCTCCCCCACACCCTGGAGCTCAAATCCTGTTAGGAGAGAGAAGATTTACACATGCGAAAGTGAAGGAACAATAAGATGATTTCTGCCAAGTGTGTGGTCTGTCTACTCATTAATAAGCACTTATTGAGTGTTCTTGGGACCAGGCACTGGGCTAGGCAAGGGAGATACAGAGACCAAAGGGACCCGGCCTACCCTCTTAGCCCGGGGCCAGTGGGAAGGACAGGCTCATTAGCCAGTCAGGGCCACCATAGAGGAAAGAACCTCGGAGCCTCATGTCAGCACAGGAGAGGTGCCAAGGACTTGGCTAAATCCTCCCGTGGATCTCCTTATTTAATCCCTATAAAATCCCACGAGGTGGGGACTATTACTGTTCGTATTTCATGTGTGAGGGTCCAGAGGCCCAAGATCCTGAAGCTTGGAGGAGAGGAAGGAAGTATGTGAATGCAGAAAATATGACTTTAAAATTTTATTATTATTATTATTATTAATTTTCCTTTCAGGAAACGTGGCTTTAAATGTCTCGTCCCATTTTGCCGGACTCCGGGGTGCCAAGGCGTGGGTGGGGGGGAGCTGAGAGTGGGGGCTGGGGTTGGATAGCAAAGTGCCCCAGTGCCTCATGGTTTCATCCTGGAAGCAGGGAGGCAGGCCCGCCAGTCCGGAGGAAGATGGGCTGTGTGGTCCGGGAACAGGCACCTCGTTCAGGATGAGGGGCTCCAGCTGGCTGCTGTTGCATGGATAGCGTTAGAGAAAAAGAGAGGCGGGAGAAAGAGTGGGAGCAGAGGGCGGAGAGGGGACAGGAGAAGGGATGTGTGGAGGGTGAAGACCAGGAGCACTGGAGGGCCGAGTCCCTGAAACCCAGACTGGCGTTTGTCCCTGGGGCAGTCAGCGCCGGCTGTCTGGACGGGGCGATGGCTCAGGCAAGTGGGGCTCTGAGAGGCCACGTGCCAGGTGCAGTGTGGGCGTAGGAAGACACATGGCCCCTGGCTTCATGAAATTGGCAGTCCAGGAGCCGAGACAGACATGAATCGAGCAACCACAGTCAACCACGGGTGAGTGCAAACAGCCTGGCAGCTCATGAAAACCCAAGGGCCATGGCGGGGGCAGAGGGGCGGGAATGTGGGCTGGTGGGAAATGTGGGGAGAAGCCCTTGGCCTGATCTCTTGGGGATAGGTTGGGGGTGGGGGAAGAAGGGAAAGCAGTCCAGGTAGAGAAAACAGCAGGAGCAAAGCCTCAGAGACAGGAACCGATAGGGGGAATGGAAAGAAAAGCTAAAAGGCCAGTGGCTGGTGCCCAGAGAGCCAGAGGGAGGTGTGATGAGGCACCAAATATTTTGGGGGGTTACTGGAGGGCAACTGGAAAACGGGGATGAGTTTTAAATAGTGAAATGGCGTAAAGAGATCTGTGTTTTAGAAAGACCCCTCTGGCTGCTGTAGGGAGAATGGAATGAGGGGTAAGTACGGCTTTGAGAGACTCGTTAGGGCTGCCCACTAGGGGAGAGGTGGGAGTTCGGCCCTGGTAAGGTGATTGGGAGGGCTGGGCACATTGTACAGGCATCTGAACGGTGGACTCTAGAGGACTCAGTGACTGACGGGGGGTGGGAATGAGAAAGAGGAAGGGGTTGGTGACTCCTTAGTGGCTTTCAACTTGAATAACAGGGTAGATGGTGGGGTTGTTTATGGAGTTGGGGGCTTGGGAGGGGAAGCAGGTTTTGAGAGACAGAATCATGAGAGGGTGTTAGACGTGCTCGGTTTGATGTTGCCTTAAAGGCACTCGGTGGAGGCAGTTGGGTGCCCAGGCCTGGTAGAGCAGTCCAGGTCTGAGAATCATTGGCCAGAGACGGAAATTCAATCCATGGAAGTACCAAGGGGAAGAGCATGATGGGAAGAGACCAAGACCCAAGACAGAGCGTCCACACTCGGTTGGAGGAGGAGCCGACAAAGGAGATGGAGAAGATGCTGGCAGAGCAGTGGCGGGGGTGAGGGGACCAGACGGGTGGTGTCAGGAGGCCCCTAGGAGAGAACGGTCAGCAGGGGAACTGGCTGAGAAGGGCCAGGCAGGTTGAAGACTACGCAGAACCCTTTGGATTCAGGGAGCCGGAGTCACGGATGACTGGAGCAGGAGCAGTTCAGGTGGAGGGTGGAGAGCGAGCAGGCGCTGCCCGGTGGGTTGAACTGTGGGAATGACGCTGAGGAGACAGGACCTGGAGATAACAGGTCACCACCAAGAAATGGGGCTGAAAGAGAAAGAATGGGGCTGGCTTGAAGGGGCAGAGCAGGGAAGGTTTGCTTTGTCTGCATGTCGGTGGGTCATGGGATGGGAGGAACGGGGACTTTTACAGGGAGGGGAGAAGCAGGTTCTGGCTTTCCTGCACAGAGCAGGCCCTTGGGGCTGAGAACAAGAACGCAATCCAGAAGGGCCCTGGGAGAAGAGGCATTTGGCCTTTTAGCTCCGGGGCAAGAAAGATGGCGACTGCCCTTTGGCTGGACCGGGGCCAGTCAGAGAAAGGCCTTCGGAGGGCTGGCGGGCGGGGCAGGAGGTGGGGCAGGAGAGTTAGCTTTGCCTGCACGGAGGAGGGAGATGCTTCTCCTAATGGGCATAGGTGTGTTAAAGGGGGGAATTACAGTGAGAATAAACAATAAAGATATTTATGAGTAGCTAAGGTTTTCTCTCTGTCGTCCTTTGAAACTGTCTTATTTAAAGTTCGGTGTTTGAACTTGGCTCCTCACAATGGCAGCTTGTAGGGAAGAGTTCTAGCTTGTAAAACAGGACAGCAGGCTTCTGGTTTTGCTCTGCCGTTAACTGGTTTTGGGGCCTCGGGCCTCAGTTTCCCGTATTGAAGTTGGGCTGCAGGTGAGTGTTTCTAATATTTTCATGTGAAGCTCTGGTTTGACACCTTTGCTCCCTGCTGGTGGCTTGGTGCTTGGTGTACTGCTGCATGGAACTGCACGAAGGGACAGTGGCATGATCGTGACGAGAGTGGCTGACGCGTGTTGAGTGCCGTCTCAGTGGGCCGCGCTACGCCAAGACCTTTGAATCTTGCGGAAGGCTTATCATCCCCATTTTACAGAAGAGAACCCTGAGTCTAACGTCCCTAAGATCACACTGCCAGGAAGTGGCAGGGTTGGGGTTCCTCTCTGCCACGGCTCCTCTGACGGAGGAAGGTATGCCCACTCGCTAGGATCCCTCCTTTGACCGCAGGCTGTAACTGTGCAAGGGACCAATGGCCTGGCAGGCTAAATTTGGACTGGAAGAGCAGGCTGCCTGGGGAGAGCACCCCAAGACTCAGAGTCAATGCTGGGGCGGAGGGGGACAGTGGGGATCAAGGTTAGAGACGAGATCATGGAGATGCTGAATGCCAAGTCAAGACCTGAACTAGATGCTGTAGGCGTGGGGAGCCATGGAAGGTTTGGGAGGAAGGCTCAGCAGGAAGGATGACAGGATTCACGCCAGACAGGTGGGGATGAGATTGGAGGCCAGCAAGGAGAGGGCAAACAGTAAGCCCAGAGGGGATTTGTTGATGAGTTAGATGGGGAAGGAACAGGACTGGCCTGCCTGAGGGAGTCACTAGCTTCTCCAGGTCTAAGTCCAGCTGCCCACCTCCATGGAAGGGGGCAGGGGATCTGAGCAGGCAGCCCCGGCTCTGAGCCCATGGCAGAGATGGGTTGGGACATGCCTGAGGAATTGTGTTGTCTGTTTGCAAACTGATCTCCTGCCTTTGGCTGCAGCGGGGAGTTTGTGAGAGCCCTAGCCTGCCGCTGGCTTGATCTGCTCTGTCCCTTGGTCTCACTGCCCCTGGGGCACCTTGGTGGGCCCCCTGGCCTCTGCTCCCTCTGCTGCAGGGCCTCCATTCCAAGGACCCCGCCTGCCTTCCTGCCACCTGCCCTCCAGGGCCTGGGACCACTCAGACGCCCCTGAAGGCTTGTCCTGGGCCGGTGCCCTCAGCTTCCCAGGAGTCAAAGCTGTGCATCACAGAGGCCCCGCCCTCAGCCCACATGGACCCGCGTTCTTTGCTAGCACTTTCACGTCTATCAGCCTATTTAATGCTCTTCCAACCCTGAGGATCAGCTGCTGAGCCACAGGCCCTGACCCAGGTCCCATAGCTGGTGGCAGAGCCAGAGGCAGGGGCTCGTCCTGCTGCTGCTCAGGGCTGAGGGACACTTAGGTGCCGAGCTGGAAAAAGGCCTGAGAGCAGGCCGTCTGGGCTCCAGGCATTCACTGTGTCACCTGAGCAAGTCCTTCCTCCCCTCTGGGTGGGGGGTTGAGGGGAGAGAGTGGACTAGATGACCTTTACATTCCTCGAGAGCCTTTGGAAGACCGAGCCCTTCCGTGTGGCCAGCCTGTGCTGGGGGCTGGGGCCACTGTGCAGGCCTGCCAGCTGGGTATGACCCATGTGAAAGGCCTGCACACAATGAGGCCGCATCTGGAGGCCACCAGGGTTCGTAAAGGGGGTTCTACTTCAAGCTTGGGCCTCCAAAACTGTCACAGACCTCCAAGTGCCTTCTGGGCCTCTTTTCTTCCCTCCGCAATTCTCTCCTGTCCCAGGTGTCTTTCCCCTGACCCCCACCATCACCCCCAGCCTGGGTGTTTTTCTCCCCAGCTCCTGGCCCTTCCAGCTCTTGCTCTGCTAACTGCTCAGTGACACGACCCTTGCCCTGCCAACCTTCCTTTCTTTGCTTTTCTCCACTTCATCACCAAGGATCAGCATCAACTCAGCACTCAGCAGGCTGAGGGGTGGAGAGAGGCCCCATCTGCTGAGGGGCAGAGGGACCCACGACGGCACGCTGTCTGAGGTGGCTGCTAGGGGGGAGCCATGGGCTGCGTTCATGGGACACCCGGCAGGGGCCTCCCGCTCTCTCCCCACTTCCCTCGCCCCAGGCCTTGCATCCTCGCTTTAGTCCTGTGTCTGAGTGTCTTCAGGCCCAGACCCACCCCCTCCCTGCTCCCCTCAGGACAGCCAGGGACTAGGGAGCAGCAGGCAGAGCCCAGGGTTGCATGCTACGTGGGAAAACCTGAGACAACAAGGTTCCCTGACTCGCAGACATCAGAGCAGGAACCGGCTTCAATTCTGCCTTCCCCCCATTTTACAGGTGAGGAAACTGAGGCCCAGAGAGTAGACTGGTGAGTCTGAGCTGATTTGAAACCAGACGTCCTGACTCCCAGGCATGGCTTCCCCTCACAGCATAATGCTGTCTCATTGGTAACAACTATTACTATTATTATTATATTATTATTATTGGTCTTGTCACTGTTTTGATTGTTATCATTGCTTCGTGGCGATTCAACTTTTGGCCAGACCCTCCCTCACCAAATTCCCCCTACCGCTTTTGCTTGTGACAGGCATTCTTATCTCCACGTTACAGGTGACCCACCCGCGGCTTCCCAGTCAGTAGAGGGCAGTGTGGGGACTCCCAGTGTCTGGAGTCAAACCCCCGTTCTCTGCTCCTCAGCTGTGTGGTCTTGGGAGGTCACTTGCCCTCTCTGAGTTTTGGCCTCCTTCCCTGTGGATCAGAGAGGCCCATCCCTCCAGGGCAGTTGGCTGCACGTGGGCCCGGCTGCAGCAGGAGCCGGGCCTGCCTGTCACTGGCCCTCAGCAAGTCCGCCACTCTCTCTGACCTTCGAGGCCATGTCTAGGAATGGGGAGAGCCAGACCCACCGTCCAGGGCTGGAGGGGGGTTACAGGAGAGCGTGCTGGCAAAGAGTATGCTGCCCTCGGTGGTCTGTTAGCCAGTTTTCCTGAAGCTTCCTGATCTGTCAAGTGAACAGGGCCCGGTGGTCGGGCAGGTTACCTGCAATTGTCCTCCACGTTATAAACATGGTGGCCAGGCACAGCTTCCTAGAGGTCAAGTCCTGGGACCAACGGACTCGCCTGGGTGGAAGGGCACAGACTCTTGTGCAAATTAGCAGCTTTTTGTGGTGCACAGAGCTCTGGGGCCCAGGGCTGAGTGTGTGTGAGTCCCGACCAGGTCTGTCTCGGTGCGCGGCCTCGGGCACGTGGCTGCCCTCCTCTCGGCCTCAGCCTCTGATCTGTAAATCGGGGGCATAACATTACCCGTCTCGTGGGATCGCTGCCTCACGTGAAGAAAGTGCTCACAGACCCTCCCTTTCATTATGCTTCCAACTTGCTCTGATCACACTTCCTCGGCAAATCTACCAGAAACCAAAGTGGAGCCAGGGAAATAGCGTCCCGACCGAGGCCACACAGTCTGTGCTCAGCTGGTGGCCCTGACCTCTGTGGGACCTGTCTCAGCCCCTCCTCTGGGACGTTCTCAAGGACCCAGGCCCAGGCTGGAGCTGGGAAGGACGGAGACAGCAGCAGCCTAAGGCCTGCTGCAGGTACTGGGGGTTGGGGACACGGGGACAGGAGGGTTTGGCTGGAAGTCCCTACGGATCCCTTGCTATTTCCTTGTCCACCTCTGGGCCGTGGCTCCACACGTGGCCCCACCCAGAATGCTCTCCCAGCCAGGGCGCCCTGACTCGCACGGCCTTTCCTGCTGGACCGGGAGGGGCAGCGTCTCCTTCATCTCGGCGCCCCGGGCACAGCACTCCTCAAGGAATGTTGTTGGAATAGGATGAACTTGGGCATTTCAGACATGGGCTGGGCCAGTTTCATATTTCCTAATGGAGAAATAGAAGCCCCAAAGGGTGATGAACTTTGTCCAGGGCCACATGGTCTGTCTGTTAATCCATATCTTACAGGCCTACTAAGTGCTTAGTGCCGGCTGAGTGCCTGGCTGGGGAGGGGCGAGGTGTGGTTGGAGGAACACCGAGACTCAGGTTTACTCCTTTTCTGGGATGGGGGCTTGTTATGGCCTCTCTCTCGGCCCCGGGCCCCCACCTCTAAATGGAGATGGCAGCCTACTTAGCTCTGGAGGTTGGTATGAGGAAGGATGGGAGACACTGTGTTCATGGCACCCACGAGTGGAATGGTGGCGATGGGTCCCAGCAGGGAAGGGGGCTCCCAGGGGACAGGTGGCCGGCTTCGATCTGGAATTAGGTATGCCCGGGCCAGGTCCCTGCTTCTCCACTTAACGGCTGTGTGACCTTGGACAAAGCGCCTCTCCTCTCGGAACCTCAGGTCCTCCTCCGTGAACTCTCACCTCCCCAGAGAGGCCTTCCCTCATCACTTTATGCAAAGTGGCCTCGCCCAGCCTGCCTCCCGCCTGCCCCTTCATTTCCCCCATGGCACTGGCCACAAGTTGCCGTTCCTCTTTTGGTGTCTTTCTCCCTGTTCTGGAATGCAAGTTCCACAAGAGCAGGGGTTTTTGTCTGTTTTATTCCCTGCTGTATCTCCAGGACCCAGCACTGGCACACCGTAGGACCTACAGTGCTGGCACACAGTAGGAACTCAGTAAATATTTGTTGAATGAATAAATGGATGGATGAATAAATGAATGTAATATCGTGAATAATTCCACCCCACCCTCCCCGAAGGAGACACGATATGTGATGTGCCCAGCCCAGCACACAGCAGGTTCGATCAGCGAGGACGGAGCTGCTGTGGCCGTGTGGGGAGAAACTCCGAAGCGGCCCCCTGGAGGCTGGCCCACGGCGGAGGGCAGAACAGCCGGCAGCTCTCACAGTGCAGCTTCCACTTCCTGGCTTGATCGGGCCTTCTAATTGTTCCTGTCTCCTTGGCAGCCTCAGCAGCTGTCTAATGAGTTTGCACCCAATCAGCCCCTGGGCCGGGCCGCACAGCCCAGGCCTGCCCGCCCATCTGCAGGCAGACAAAGACCCTCTGTCTCTGGGATCTGCCTCCTGCCCGCCCCTCGCATCCCTGACAAACCGAGGTCCTGGCTGCCAAGCTCCCCTTCTGAGCGGAGGAGCCCAAGACTCCGTGTGGACCAGGGGCGCACAGCAGAATGGAAGGAACATCTGCCGTGGAGAATGGGTCCTGGGTTCAAGTCCCAGCTGTGCTCCAGCTACTGGGCGATGTGGGAGGCCATGAATGGCAAGACAGAGGGTGTGGCCTTTGGAGCCAGACTTCCTGGGTTGGAATTCTGCCTTTGCAAGGACAAGTCAATCTCAGTTTTCTCATCCTTAAATTAGGAATAGATTACATGCACTGATAGGGGTAGGTACTCAGCACAGGTCCTGGCTCATAGGAAGAGCTGCTGTAGTTCCTGGGGACCCCTTTTGATCTGGCGTTCCCAGTCCTCTCACTTGTGGAGCTGGGGCTGCACCACCTTGGCCCTTGGACGTTGGGATTGGATCAGCCTTTGTGTGGAGGGCTGTCCTGTGCACTGCAGGGTGTTCACTGGTTTCCCCGACTCCACAGCCCCGATCTCAAGGTTTCCTGTGAAACTCCAAAATCCCTGATTTGCTTCAGGAACCCCAGAGCATTCCCCTGACCCCAACATGAACCATTGTAAAACAGCCTGACTTACAAACACTCGTATAATGGTTCCCCCCAAATAACCTCCCCTGTCTGGGGTCCCCAAATACCTCAAGCTGCTGATGGGGGTATTAGGGCTGGGAGGATGATGGCGGCTTCTTCGCAGAGAGAAGCCAGAAGCAAAATTATGCAAAGCTGTAGCAGGACCCAGCCCTGAGCAGCATGGGAACTCCTTGGTGTGTATGTTCCCTCTAGCGCTTTCCTGGAGATTCCCGCGTCTTCCTTCTGAAACACGCAAGGCTGCCAGCCCACAGCCCTGTTCTTCCTCTTCCTGAGTCCCTGTCTCAGGCCCTGCCGAGCCCAACTCCTCTGCCCAGGCCCAGCATTCACTGTGGTCCCACCTCCCACCGCGCTGTCCCCTGCTCTGCATCCCCAAGCTGCTGTGCCTTTGCTGGCACCATCCCTCCTGCCATGAGTGCCCTTTCCCCACCAGCCCCTCCCTCCAGGTTCAGCGCTGCAGTCGGTGCCTCCTCTCAGGCTCTCCCAGGCCCCTCCATCCGGCTCTGCCCAGCCCCAGGCTGCAGAGCCAGCCCGAGCTCACTGCTCTGCCAGAACACACGTCTGCCCAGCATGGCATCGAGTTAATTTATGAGGCTGTCTGTCTGCCCTCGATCCCAGCAGCCCCAGGGCAGGCTCTGTCTGATTCATAGCCCAGCGCAGGGCCTGGCCAGCATCAGGGAGCGTGTGCTGAGCAGCACTGACGTGAGCTGGCTCTGGGAGGAGGCATCGTGAGGTCTGGTTGGCACGGAGCGCAGGCCCAGGGGTGGCGGGGACACATAGGTGCCAGGGCTGCTGGAGAAGCTGGGAGCCCTCTGGGCCGCCCCTCCTTCACAGGCTCACTCACCAGTCCCTCCCTCCCCCTCCTTCCCCCCTCTGTCACTGACTCATTCACACAATAACTTCTCTGGCTCATTCATGTGTCTGCCTGCTCCTTCACATGCCCATTCACTGATGGGGGAGCTCATTCATTTCTTCTTGCTCCCCTTTACTCATCTAGCAAACACTTACTGAGCACTGGTATTATACCCAGTCTGACCCTCTGTTGAAACCCTGGACATGCCGAGAGAACCTGGCCTTAGCCCAGCTCTGACGACCTTCTGTTCTGGTGTGGTGGCAGCGTGGGGGTGGGGGAACACAGATGTATAAGCCAATAAATGACTGCAGTGCAGAGGGAGGGAAGCTCAAGTAATATACAGTGTGACCGCGACCTCGGAGGCATCTGGTCTGGCTTCACAGAGGAGGGGCCATTTGCACCTGGGCCCTGGAGATTAAGAAATACTAAGAAGGGGCTGGTGAGGCTGGGCTTAGAGTTTGGGGAGGGGGAGAAGGAAAGATGGCAGAGCGGGGGAAGAAACAACCTTTACAGGACTCGGGGACTGCTTGGATAGGTAACTGGCGAGGGAGAGGAGGGGACAAGAATTGCGTTTAACCCCCATCCTTCATCCAGATATACCGAATCCACAAATATGCAGGCAGTGCCCACTGTGCACCAGGCAGTGTCCTGGGGGCTGGGGATGCCACTCAGACCCTCTGCCCTCGGAGAGCGAGCTTACGTTCAGTGTGGGGAGGCAGGCCGCCAACAAGGCATATCGGACGCGCAGGGCTGGATGGCGAATTGTGTGTTACAGAGCCGTGGGGCGGGGGTGGCTGGTTCAATATTGTGCTCACGGGGGCCGCCCCAAGGAGGCAACGCGTGGGAGCGATGCTGCATCTGGTGAGGGTGTCCACGCGGATCCCCGCTGGAACTTGGCTTGCTTACTGAGGACAGGGACTGACCTCAATTCAATGCCACAGCCCAGCGGGCATCAGGCTGAGCGACTGTGCAACCCATGGCAGCCACTGCTCGTCCATCTACCCAAAGGACCAGGCTGCCCTGGGCAGGGACGGGACCTTCATCTCTGAACTGGCTGCCCAGCACAGGGCCTGGCACAAGTGGCTTCCCCAGGAAGTCACACTGGGCTCATAATGAGCCAGGAAACTCCAGGGCAGCTGCTACTCAGCCAGCTAAGGGTCAAGGGTGATGAAGCTGTTCAGTGGTCCTGGAGGGATCTGGGCACCCGTGGGGGACAGAGTGTCTTTTTCAGTGGAAGCCCAGCCCTTCATGGGGGAGATGAGCATGGAGAAACCCAGGTCCACCTTAATCCCAGACAGGGCTGCTAGGGCGCGTAAAGTCCTCCATATTGGCCTTTCTGAGAGTTGAGATTCTAGAAGTGGGGACCCCATGGTACCTGCTGGCGCTGCACACTGAGGCTTCTCCAGACGCCAGAGCCAGAGGCTGTGGAAAGGCACAGAGTCCAGGGACCACGCACAGGGATGAGGTCCAGGGAGGAGAGGGAGGTAGGCAGGGCGAGCAGGTCCCTGGCACTGTCTTCTTCTCCAGCTCTTCCTTCCTCCCCTCCCCAGCCCTGAGCCCAGAGCCCATAGCCCAGAGCCCAGCTCCTTCCGCCCTTCCTGGGGAGTGTGGGATCAGGCCTGGGACTGCCCTGACCAGCACAGAGGCTCCTTCCACCCACCCTGGGGCTCCTGGCTTCACCAGCCTGGAGTGTCAGAGTCAGGTCTTCTGGACTGAATGTTGCATTAGGGTGAAGCTGAGAGCAGGATCCTGAAGCCAGGGCTTTAGGGGGTGACAGGGACTCTGGGGCAGAGCAGGGGGCACCAGGGGCTTTGGGGTCTGGGCTGTGGCCTCTGGTCCTCAGCCTGGAGATGCCTCTGGAGATGTAGAGGGTGCTCAACTCAGTCCAAGGAGGACATGGCACTCCTCCTGCAGGGGCAGTATGAGCCCGGGCTGGGAGCTTGTGAGGCAGACATTCAGGGGTCAGAAAGGGGCAGGCACCTCCTGCCCTGATACTTGGGATGGGCCGGAGGGAGGGGCCTGACCTTGCACGACAGAGCCACAGCCCCCTCCTGACCCCCAGGAGACTCCAAACTCTTGCAGACCACCATTTGGCAAAGCTTAGGCTGAGGTTTTTCTGTGGCAGGAAACATTCCCTCAGCTAGGGTCAGGCTGGTGCCAGGCGGCAAAAATCCGAATCTGAATTAAAAAGAAATTATTACCCTTCTTAGGCCATTGCTCTTCCCCATGCATACACATCCTGTGTAATTGACATTGAGCCACAACAGGCCCTTACGGGAGCTCTGGGTGCCCTATGTTGCCTTTGAATCCTCAGGATCTGAAATTACAAATGTAATTTGTGCTTCCTTCAAAAATGCAAGCATTACAGTAATACCAGCCTAGAAAGGGAGGTCTAGTTCCCCAACATTCTCTGCCCCAGAGGTGACCACAGTTAACAGAGTGGAAGTTCTCCCCCCAGGTTTTTGTGGGAGTGTTAGTGGAAGGTGGATAATTTCTTGGCAATACGGTAGTGTGTATTTTTTTTTATCAAACTTCCCTGTGAGAGCTTTTCCTCCTACTCAGCCAGATGCAGATTTCAAATAGTTAGAACGGTAATATGAAAAGGAATGAAGGGCAATGCTTGGTTAGCTTCTGACTCCCCAAAGAGGGTCTCAAAGTGAATCCCAGAATGGAAACTGGGGTGTTTTCAAGAGGAGGAGCAGGGAAATAGAAGATGGGAAGAGAATCAGCACCATTTACCGTAAGAACATGGTAAAGTCCTCCATTCCCAGAACTTCCCTGTAGATGTCAAGAGCAGGCACAGCAAGCTCAGGCTGGGAAGTAAGGCAGACCCCTGCTCTGCTCGGGAGGAGGCCGGCAGTGCTTCCACTCCTCAGACGAGCCACAGGGGAGTCGGAAAGACGGTTCTGGAAGAGGCAAGGAGGAGGCGAAGTGGCTGCCTGGGGGACCCAGTGCCCCGCCTCTCTTTCTGAGCCCCAGCGTGGGGAGGGGTTGTGGACAAAATAGAAACCCCGGTTGGGGGCTTCCACTCACTTCTAGAACTCTAGGCTCTGTAGGATGCTGTCTGGAGGGATGTGCGGTCCACGCGCACAGTAGGCTAGACAGGGCAGCAGAAGGCGTACGCTGATTCCTTGGGCTGTATAACAAGTTACCAAAACTTTGGTGGTTTAAAACAAGAGAAGTTTATCTTTCACAGTTCTGGAAGCCAGAAGTCTGAAATCGCGGTATCAGCAGGGCTGTGCTCCCCCCGAAGATGCCGGGGGACAATCTGTCCTTTGCCTCTTCCAGTCCCTGATGGCTGTCAGCATTCTTGTGGCCGCATCACTCTCTTCCGGCCTGTCTTCCCGGGGCTTACTTCTGAGTCACCTCCCTTCTGTGATAAATCTCCCTCTGACTTATCTGATACGGGCGCTTGTCATTAGATTTAAGGCCCACCTAGATAATCCAGGATGATCTCATCTTGAGACCCTTGACTTAACAACATCTGCAAAGACTGTTTTGCCGAATCACATTCACAAGTTCCAGGGGTTGGGATGTGGACTTAACTTTTTGGAGGCCAGCATCCAACCCACTACGAGGGTTTGGGCAGAGAGAAGAGCAGGGACGGAGCCCCCAGTCATGCTTGTCTCTTGTGTGACGTGGAAGGAAGACCCCCATCTCCCAGCACCCCAACCGTGGAAGGACCCAGAGGGGCACCAAGAGCTCTGGTGGGTCACTTGTCAGTCAGGACTCCGGACAGGGGCACAAGGACCACCCCCCCAATCCCACCCCCGCCCTCAGGTCCCTTAGGGATCGTGGTCAGCCCAGCAGCTCTGGAGCTGGGCGTCTTTGCCCAAGACAGAACATCCCGGCCTCGCCGGCTACACAGGGAGCAGCAGCTCGGGCAGAAACCGAGGCTCAGAACCAGCAGCACGAGACACTCTCTGTAGAGGGTGACCTGAGACCAGGGAGGGGCCTTTCCCTGGAGCCAGGAGGACAGCGGAGCTCCCAGCTCTTAGAGCCCATCATGGGAGGGAGACGCCCCGTGAGGGGGAAATGGCTTGATAGGCACCGAGGTTTGTAGTGGCTGAATCCCCGAGGAGAACGCGTTACCTTTCATTGCAGTTTATTTTTCTCCTTTACTTCACAACTAAGTGCATAAATGATAAGCCTCCTGTAAGTGATAGAACTGCCAGGTATTATTTTTTAATGGGCATATACTATGCATATCATTCTAAAAATTGCTTTAAAAACCCTTTATTGGGTTATGACTGTGAAAATTGCACTTAACATTTCATACATTACAGACATATTCCCATAGCAGTATATTCTGAGCTACTTCACTTCTTTTTAAATCCACATGCTATAATTTATTTAACAAGGCCCCTGTTGATGGACATGCAGGTGGTTTATCGCTCAATTGAATTAATAAGTGTGTATCAGCTGAGCAATGTGCCAACAATGCCCAGTTGCAAAAATGCAATGTTTTCTTCCCTTTCTCCCAAATCTGCATGGATCCGATCCCCACACTTCAGCAAACAGAAAAGTCATTGAACGACCCCAGAAGTGCTGGTCAGAAAAGTGCACTGCCGTCTTTTTCACTCCCCAGAGCGCCCTGGGAAGTCGGGCGGAGGCAGCTGGCCAGGCCAGCCCTGTGTGAGTGACACTCTGGACTCTCGAACACAAATTGCTGGAAGCGTTCTCTCTACTTCAGCTTCGTCAATTGTCACTTCTCACAGAAGGGCAGCAGGAGTGGATCTTCGCCTCGCTGGCCCTTTGAAAAGAAGCTCCCTGCATACCTGTGTATCTCTGGGATATGAAGGTGCAGAAAGGACTTGGCTGTGTTCTCACCTAGTGTTTCAATCAGGATCCTTTAGACTGCAAGTGACAGAAACCCTGATGAGACTTAAGCAGAGCAGGAAATACAAGGGCTCCTGCAAATGAGAAGTCCAAGAACCTCAGCAACGCTGCATCCAGGTGTTTAATCGATGCCATTGAGCCCACGCCTCTGCCTCTCTCAGCTAAGCCTGCCTGTCTTTGGCTTTTTTCTTGGCAGCGTTTCTCCATGTGATGCAAGCTGCCCACCAGCTGCTACAATTTCATCTTTATAGCTCACAGTCTCTGAAGAAGAGAGTTTCCTGGGAGTTCCTGCAAGTCTCAGGGAAGACTCCTCTCGACTTGCCTTGGGTCACGTGTTTATTCTTGAGTCAATCACTGTGCCTGGGGTGGGCAGGGCTTGCTCTGGCTGGCCAGGCCTAGCTCACGAGTCCCCCCACCCCCGCCTGGGCCTGCAGAGGGGCTGCCCCTCCTGAGTCCCATGGATGGAGCAGGGTTAATGGGGGAGATGTGGCTTGCCAAAGAAAGGCTGAACTAACAAACAGGTGTCCGTGATGCCTGGCCTCCATCAGGGTTACACCTCTGTCTGTAGAGAGGATGCATGTTATTTGGATACAGAATTGGGTATGGCTGTGCTCCAAGCCGATAGCTGTGCAGGGCGGTCGGACCCTGCTCAGACCTGCCTATGCTTCCCACTCACCCATCCAGCTCAGGCCAAAGCAGTGTGTGTGTCACCCGGCGAGGCCCGCAGCCCTGGCCCAGCCTTTCCCTGACCCTTGTGTGGGCGCCGCAGACAGTGCAAACACGCAGACGTCCTGACCCGTGACGGGACCTCAGGAGAGTAGCACAGTCTGAGTTCAGGCGGCCCGAGGTGAAACACTGAGCATTTTAGGATACACTTAGCTCAAGGTCCTTTGTTCAGGGGTCTTTGGCCTTGGGGTCTACCCTTGACTCTCCCAACTCTCATGCAGTGGCTGGGCTTCTGCTACCCTGGATATGCTGTCCCTTTGTCCTTGCTATCTGGCCGGGGCCCAGGCCTGGCTTGCAGCCTCTCTGCTGGGGGTGGTGTATGTGTCTTCTGGCTACAGAGGCATTCTTGGATTTGGGGGTGCTTGCTGTGTGGGGAACTGGATTGGTAACAGTCAGGAAACTTGGTGAGGGGGGTGGTGCCGGAACACAGCCTTATGGGATAACCTTAGGGACACAGCCCAGCTTGGGTTTCTGAGGACATAGGCATAGAGATGGGGTGCCTGCCCTTTTTTGAGGGTGACCTTCCTATTTGCCTCTCACGGTACAGCCTCTGCTGGCCCTGACCTCAGTCTCATGTCCCTCCGTGCTGGTCCGCCTGCTGGAATGCCCTTTCCTGCCTGGTCAGCCAACACCCATCCTTTACAGTCCAGCTGCACGTGAGTAACCCTTCAAAAAAGTGAGAACCTGGCCGTTACTAGCATGTGAAGACTTGCTGGAGCATGTGCTCCCTCCAAGGCCAGCGCCAGCAGCTGGGACGGAGCCCCCGGGTTTCTCGGGAGCCACAAGTGCCAAGGAGCTAACACCCACCCTCCCTCCCCAAAGCAGCTCCCAGCCAATGACTGACAGGAGTTGGTGCATAAAACGTCAGCTCCTTTGCCCCGGGTGGTGTCCCTTTGTGGGGCACGGTTTGCAGTCTCCCAGAGTCTCCCTGGGGGGTGAAACTCCAGCTGCCCCAGGCGGTAGCCAGCTTGCTCACACACACTCCGGGGCCTCCGCCTCACTCCCTCTCGCTTCACTCTTTATGCGCTTTCCTGGATCACCTGCTGTTATGGACTCAACTGTGTTGCCCCAGATCCATATGTTGAAGCCCTGACCCCAGTGTGACTGCTTTTGGAGATAAGGTCTTTAGGGAGATGATGAAGGTGAAATGAGGCCCTAATGTAACAGACTTGGTGTCCTCATAGGAGGAGAGAGAGACACCAGAGATCTTCCCCCGTGCACACACAGAGAAGAGACCAAGTGAGAACGCAGCAAGGCAGTCGATACGAGTCAGGAAGAGAGGTCTCGCCGGAAACAGACCCTCGTGGCAGCTGCGTCTTGGGCTTCCGGCCTCCAGAACTCTGAGAAAACAAAGAACTCTGTTGTTTGTTCTAGCCACCCAGTGGGTAGTGCTTTATCACGGCAGCCTGAGCTGACTAATACACCTGCCAACTGAGCTTCTCACTCTTGAATACTTGTCTTGGGGTCTGTTTCTCGGGAATCCAAGCAGGCGATCAACTTCACTAGGCATTGGGGAAATGCAAATGAAAACCATAAAGTAATACCACTTTACACCCACTGAGTGGCTAAAGGGAAAGGGTGTGACTTGCACCAGTGCTAGGGAGGATGCGAAGCTATCATGTACAGCTGGCGGAAGTGTGAAATGAGAAGCCATTTTGGGAACTGTTGGTCAGCATCCAACAAAGCTGAAGATGTGGATAGTGTATGACCCGACTATCCCACCCCTAAGTATGCACCCAGCGGAAATACATACATGCATTCACTAAAGGTCAGGTGCAAAAATGTACAAAGCAGCACTGTGTGTAATAGCTTCCAAACTGGAAACAGCCTGACTTTCATCAACAATAAAACCAATAAACAAACTGCGGTATGGTCCTGCAATGGAATACTATACAGCAATGAAAAGAACAAACTCTGTTACGTGTAGCAACATGGATGAATGTCAGGAACACAATGTTGCAGAAAAGAGACCAGGCACAAGGGAGTACATACTGTAAGATTCAGCTTACATGAAGTTCAAGTGCATGATACAAACGGAAAAATGTACAACCCCCAAACGTACAACTTGGTGAATTTCCTAAGCTGAGAAGAACACTCACGCGTCCTGCAGCTGGATCGAGAAGCTGAGCATGGCCGTGACCCCAGCAGCCTTCTCCTGCCCCCTTTCACTGCCCACCAAGGGAAACTACCTTGCTAACTTCCAGCACCATCCAAACCATATAGAAATGAACTATTACGAGATGTGCTTTTTCATTTTATACACTTCGTTTGTGAGATCACCCATATTATTTCGTGTAGTTGTAGTTCATTTAATTTATTCATTCTACCATTGCTGGCCTTTTGGATAGTTTCCACTTTGGGACTATCCTAAATAGCGCTGCCGTGAACATTCTAGGATACATATTTCGGCAAACATACCGAGGCATTTCTCTGGGGCATATACCTGGAAGAGGAGTTGGTGACCCATTGCTTATTTTGATTTCATTTTTCATCTGCTGCTGAACTGATCCCCACTCAGGATAATCAAGGAGGCCACTGGTTTCCCCTCCTCATGGAAGACTCTGGGCCTCAGTTTCCCTTTGTGGCTGGGGCATGCCTGCCTATCCCAGGTGTCATGAGGCTCTAAGAGCTTCTCCAGGGAGTAGGAAGTGTTTGTGGGTCCTTTGACCTCCTGGCCCAGATCCAAACATTCCTGAGGCCAAAGGTATCCCAGAGGAGCGCTGATTATAGGTCCCAGCTGCCCCACGGGCCAGATACAGGAATAGGTCAATGGGTATCTTGGGTGAAGAATAGGCCAGGCAGGAGAAGGCTGGTGTGGACAGGGCACAGCCCAGGCCCAGAGTCCCCTGGCCAGTGGGGGCAGGGGCAGGGGCAGGAAGGTCCTGGACCACTTTGTGCTCACCTGAGCAAGGGCTGGCCTTCTTAGCGCCTGCCTGATCTTCTCTGGGCTCCCATTTGTCAACTGGGGGTCAGAGTGGCTTCCTCACCAGAGAGAGGATTGAAGAGGATTGACCACGCTTCTCTGGGGCCGATGGGTATTGTCAGCCCATTTCACAGCCCAGGAAGCTGAGGCTCAGAGAGGTTAAGAGGCTTCACTGAGGATTTGAGCCCATGTCTGTCTGGTTCTGAAGCCTGTGCTCTGTCCACTCCACAAACCTGCCCACCTAGGGGGAGACATGGCATCATTAGAGGGGTGTAAGAAAGGTCAACCCCCAAAGTCAAGCAGTCTCTCTTCCAAAGCTTGGGCTTCCATCATTAGAACTTTATTCCTCTGGGTTGGTAATACCCTCTTTTGAAAGTGTGTAGACACGAGGGGCAAGATAATGCCACACTCAATGTTCTGTGTACACGTGATATCCTGGCAGAATTGGAGAACATGAGCCCTCAGAGGGATGCTGAGATCACTTCATCCCCTTCCTCTGTCTCACCCAGGCCCTGTACCTTGATGAAGGGGAAACTGAGGCCCAGAGAAGGACACGAGTTACTTAGGCTCTCCTTCAGGGCCTTACCTCAGGTAGCCTCCCTGTGCTGCCTGGACGGACCCAGGCCAGAGGGGCTGAGCGGGAGAGGGCCGGTGGGGGTCCTTGGGCTTTTTCAGAAGGCCAGGGGTCTGCCTTGGTGCCTGCAGGGCCAGAGTCGTCTGAGGCATACTTCTGCAGAAGGAAGGAGGCGTGGGCACAGTCAGTCCCAGAGATAAGCTCTATTGCACTCACACCCATGCCCTCTCTCCCTCCAGTAAACAGCCTGAGCTGCTTCTGACCCTGCAGCGGTCTCGTGGCCGCTGAGCTAGAGGCCCCTTTGGAGCAAGGCTCTCTGGGCTGCCCAGGACTCACAGCTGCACTGTGGCTGCCCCGGGTCATGGGCTGGGCTCTCAGCAGCAGACTTGAACCAGGATTTGAGGGCATGGAATTTATTTGCAAGGTGATTCCAGGAAACCGTAAAGGACATGGGGAGTGAGGTAGGCAAGTTAATGAACAACAGGTGGGCAACTGGGGCTCCAGGAGATGGGGCAGAGCCAGCCTGAGAGTCGTCCCCCAACAACCTTCGTGATCCAGGGCTGCTCCTGAGGGCAGAGTCACAAGCACCTGCTGATGCCTGGGGATGTGGGCAGGGCTCGTAAAAGAGGAAAGGAACCTGGAGAAGCCTCTGGAGTCCCAGCTCTGGGGCTGACTCATCTTCTCTGAGGGTCAGTTTCTGCATGAACAAAATGAGAATAAAAATGTTGTTCACCTCCAAGGTGTGTGGTGAAGGTCGAATGCAATAAGACTTGTAAATGCGGGGCGGTGGTGCAGGTCCCGGGGAAGATTGACGAATGAATGAATGGTGGTTTCCCTTTTCCAGGGCGAGGGGCAGCTGACTCACCCAATGACCTGCTGGGTGTGCCGAACACTGCTGCTCCCAGAGCCCTCCCCATTCCTTCCCTCTTTATCTGCAATTTTTAAAATCCAACAGTGAGTGATAGCTAAGCCACACCAGGTCAGGGTAGGCTCTGGGGACCCAGGAATGTCCTTGCCCTGAGAGTTCACAGTCTACTCAGGGAGACAGACAAATATGGGGCCGGGCGGTGACACGCATGGGCTCTGACAGGTGCATAGAAGTTTGTGGGTCAGGCCTGGGGCGAGGAGGCAGGGCAGGCCGAGGGAGGAGCCAGAGGATCTCTGTGGAGTGGGCTGGGGCCCAGAAATTGTTCTGGGCACAGGAGGGAGGTGAGCAGAGAGAGGGGGGCAGATGTCCGAACTGGTATTTTCAGCGTCTAGGTAAGTGTGATGACCTCTGGGTTACAGATGAGGAAATGGAGGAGGAGTAGGCGTGAGGCCTGTCCAGTCGCTGTCTGGGCAGGGGCTGGCCAGAGCTCTGTCTGATACTCCCACAACACCAATCCCACTAGAGCCAGATTTGGGGACCCCTGGGAGAAGGACAATAATCTCCCTGGGTGTGGGGTGGGGTTGGACCGCAGGGGTGGGCAGCCCTGGAAACTCAGGCAAGGGCTCTCTGCCCTGGCTCCTCCCGCATCTTCCTGTTCTGACCCCTGGATGCAGGGAGCCAACGCTGCTGTCCCTGACCCTGGACAGCTCCCTGCAGGCTGGGGCTGGGAAATCCGCCACTTCTGGGCTTTTTGTTCAAATTCCACATGAGTATTGCATCTGTGATGTGTTTGTTCTTCAAATCAATAAGGTTTGTAATGACTTATTAATTACTAAAGTGATCGTTCTGCCTGTAAATAAAGCAAGATGTTCAGAGGTTATACAGTGACAATGTCCTTCTCTGTGTTCCTCAGTGTGAGGAGGGGACAGAGGTCCAGGAGATGGGGGATGGGCCCTGGAGGGAATGTCAATGTTCGAAGACCTCGAGGTGGCCCATCGGGGTACAAATGCACACTTGTGTGTGTTCACACCTGCAGGGTCACAGGGCAATATTTCCATACACAGCTCTGACCTCACACACTTGAAGCGCCTCTGGGTCCACATGTGTGTGTGCGCACCGTGCGTGCACACACTCAATCTACAAGTCTATAAATGTCATGCATGTGTTTTCACACATACTCAGACACAAACACACACACCTGTGTGTATACTCATGTCACTTGTGCACCCGCACACCCCTAATCATGGACTTGTATGCACATCCTGCAGGCACACATGCATCCTCACACATGCGCACATAGGTAGGCACATCTATGCACACACCTCTATGTAACCACAACCAGGCAAAGACTTACACACTCAGGGGCTCTCACAGCCACATATGCTGGTGCATGTGAACATGCACAGGACTATGCACATGTGCGAATTATGCATGAAAACATGAAACACAAACCTGGATGCCTGTAGACATGCAGAAATCTCCCAGTTGCACACAGAAGAACATGTTTTATGCATAGCTGCGCCTTGTGTGCATGTGCTCATATTAGCCATGTATCAAGCTTACCACGCTGCATCATCGTCGTGGGGGGGGCCTCAGATGCCTGGCCCTGAGGGGGCATGGGCTTGCTCCTCTCTTCTGCCCTCCCTGCCCCTCCGGTCTCCAGTCTGCTACCTCCCAGCAGGAGCCCTCCGTTCATCTCAATGTGCATGGCCAGGGGAGCACATTCTGCGCCCGCTCCCTGGGAGGGATCTCCCCAGACTTGCAGCTGGAAACCTGGAGCCCCGAAGGGACAGCATCCTACCTGGGTCTACATGGCGAAGCCCGGGCAGAGGCAAGATCCAAATGGCCAGTTTGGATTACAGGCCGAGAGGGAAATGAGTGTGCCCCAGGCTCCCCATCTTCAAAACACCTGTGGATTCAGGTGCCGAATGTCTCCCATCCCACATGCTTCCAATGATGATGCTGTCCCCTGAAGGGCCCTACTCAAAGGCACATTTGTTCAGAGACAGTGGAGTCAGCTGAGGATGAGGCTGGCCAGCCCCTTCTCCGTCCCTAAGTTCCCTGGGGGGATAACTGAAAGGCTGGGGGCGGATGCCAGCCACAGAGAGGCAGGCGGGGAGCCCAACAGGAGCCTTGATCCCAGCAGCACAGGAGGACACTGAGGCATCCTCTGTACCAGCCGGGGAGGGGACGAATGAGCCTTCAGGCCCTTCACCCTCATCAACCTGAGCAGCAGCAGGTATGTCTCTTCTGCATATCGGATTCCTTAGGGAGAATCGGTTTCTGCATCAGAGCAGCCGGTGCTGGAGGGGACGTGAGGAAGAGGGTACTCGCTCACGCCCGGTGGGTGCAGGAGTGCACACCGGAACCTCATTTTCGGTAGAATATTTAACACATGCATGTCCTTTGATCCAGCTGCTTCCCATCTAAAAACCTGTCCTCTGTGGACAAAGACGTACAGACAGGGCGTTCACCGCTGCGTGTGTGTGAAAGCGCTAGCGGGAGGGCACCCCAAGGCGTCTGCAGGCGCCTGGGTAGGTGAGTGAGGGTCTGCCCATGCCAGGGATCATGGTGCAGCTCTTCAGACTAATACTAGGATGGCTCCATTTACTATTTTAGATATTTTTAAAAAATTAGATATAGCCCTGACCGGTGTGCCTCGGTTGGTTGGGCGTTGTCTCATAGAGCAAAAGGTCTCCAGTTCAATTCCTGGTCGGAGCACCTGCCGGGGTTGCGGCCTGGCCCCTGGTTGGGGAGCATGCAAGAGGCACACACTGATGTTTCTCTCCCTCTCTTTCTCCTTCCCTTCCCCTCTCTCTAAAAATAAATAAATAAAATCTTTCAAAAAATTAGATATAAAGCATATACCTGAAAACATAAAAAAGGGTGACATAATCCACTCTTATAAGAAATACCCTAGAGTGGGTGTCAAGAATTGATTTTGATTCTAGATGCTCCTTGTATTTTTATTTTGTTTGGTTTGAGACACAAGCTTTTGTGCATTTATTATTTTTGTAAATAAAAAAGATTTCTTAATAAAGCATTCAGATTTCTCTTAACAATCTGTAAAAAGCATGAAGATTTCTTGTTTCACTAGATGGAGGCCCTGAGGAGGCAGAGACCCACCCAAGGTCACAAGTGGCCTTGATTGCAACTATAGCTCTGACCTTGACCCCACCCAAGAATCCTTCCCCTGCCTTCCAGTGGCAGAACATTGGGTCCAGGAGAGGAGCCACAGCCTGCCAGGTGGGGATGGGTGGGGAAATGGGTTCTGGGTGGTAGGCCGCTGAGGCTCGGCAGAGGGAGCAGGCCCACCCAGGTGTGGAGCGCCGTCCCTGCGTTGGGGAGTCTCTGCTGAGATAACAATTCTTTATCACTGAGTGTCCTGACAGCCCTGTCCTAGCTTGGTGTTCTGCCTGGTAGACCCTGGCTCTGCCACCTTCAGAAGTACTACTGAGAAATGCCACCTTTGTCTAAGCGGCCAATTGGTGCCACCTCTGGTGCAGCTTGCTGTGGGTGCTGACCTACACTGTCATACTCTGACCAGGGAGATGGCATGGCCCAATGGCTAGTCATCATCTCTGGAGCTAGACTCGGGGTAAAGCGCCTGACTGTCGCTCACTAGCTAAGTGAGCGGGAAAAGTTACTTAACCTCCCTGGACCTCAGTCTCTTTGTCTACACCATGGCTTAGCGGTATCTCCCCGTAGGGTTGTTGAGGAATGAAATAAAGTGCTTAGGCCAAAAAGTGGAAGCAACCCAAGTGTCCTTCAGTGGATGAACAGATAACCGAAATGTGGTCTACCTTTGCAATGGAGCTGTGTCCGGTCACGGAGAGGAATGAAGTACAGACACATGCTGTAGCGTGGGTGAACCTCGAAAACGTGGGGCTAAATGAGAGAAGACAGACGCAGAAGGCCACACAGTGTATGATTCCATTTATAGGAAAAGTCCAGAATAGAGAAATCCATAGAGACAGAGTGGACTGGTAATTTCTAGAGGCTGGTGAACATGGGATGTGGGGAAATACTGCTAAAGGATGCAGTATTTCTTTTTTATTTTTTAAAGATTTTTTATTTATTTATAGACACAGGGAAAGGGAGGGAGAAAGAAAGGGAGAGAAACATCAATGTATGGTTGCCTCTTGCGCGCCCCCTACTGGGGACCTGGCCTGCAACCCAGACAAGTGCACTGAGTGGGACTTGAACCAGTGACCCTTTGGTTCGCAGGCTGGCATTCAATCCACTAGCCAGGGCAGGATACAGTATTTCTTTTTGGGGTAATAAAAATGTTCTGGAATTAGACAGTGATAATGGTTGTATAAATCTGTAAATTGTACACTTTAAAAAGAGTGAATTTTGCCCTGGCTGGTGAGGCTCAGTGGATTGAGCACTGGCCTGCAAGCCAAAGGTTGCTGGTTCGTTTCCCAGTCAGGGCACATGCCTGGGTTGTGGGCCAGGTCCCCAGTGAGGGGCATGTGAAAGGCAATTGATTGATACACCTCTCCACATTGATGTCTCTCTCCCTCCCTTCCTCTCCCTCTGAAAGTAAATAAGTAAAATCTTTTTAAAAAGAGTGAATTTTATGGTGTGAATTATATCTCAATAAAAATATGTAGCAAAAGAGAATTAGGGATGAATATAAAATTTATGTATAAATGCAGCATACACTGTTATTTTATTGGTGGGAAATTGAACAAAGTTAAATATACATGTGTTACCTCAAATGCATTATAGTACAGCCTTATGATGATATATTATGTAACCATGAATAAAATCTTGTTTTGGAACATTTAAAAAAATTAAATAAAATACTTAGGAGGGTGCCTGAGACATGAAGTACCATCTGTGTGGGGATTTTTAAGAAATATATTTATTTATTTTTAGACTGAGGGGAAAGGAGGGAGAGAGACATCAATGTGAGGGAGAAACATCAATTGGTTGCTTCTGCCTCTCGCACACGCCCCGACTGGGGACCAAACCTGCAACCCAGGCATGTGCCCTGACCAGGAATTGAACCTGTGGCCCTTCGCTTTGTGGAACAATGCCCAGCCAAGCAGGACTCCGTATGGGTTTTGTTAATGAACTAGGGTTGTTCCTCTCATCCCCCTCAGGCAGGTGAGGAAATGCCTCCCACCCCCCCCACCCCCAGAGGAAGTGTGTTGTGGCTGCACAGCCCTGGCTTGCTCTCAGAGCCTCGGCTTCCGGACAGGCTGGGTCTCTGTCCTGGCTCTGCCACTTTCTAGCTGTAGGATCCTGGTCCAGTCGGTCCCTGCACCACTCCGAGCCTCCCTTTTCCTCCGTGTCCCCCTGTGCAGGGGGGCAGGGTCGGGAGGAGTAGCTGAGAGTGGACTGCCCCTCTGGCAGTGCTGTTACGGAACCTCTGGGACAGGGCATCGGCGGAGACCCCAGCTCTGCCTGCCTGGAGTGTGAGTCGTGAGTCCCTGCCAGTGGCCTGAGGTCCAGGGGAGAAGAGCCCCATGGGAAACCTCGAGAAGAGGCAATTCTAGCTGAGCAGAGGGGTATGGCCTTTCCTCCCGCAGGTCCTTACCCCATTCAGGATCCTGCGCCCCTTTCTCAGTCTGCTGTTCTTGAGAAAGGCTCCCCACCTTCCTGGGGCCTCGATGTCCCCAGCTGAGCCAGTCCAGCACGGCAGTTAGGACAACGCGCCCAAATCCCAGCTGCCCTGCCTGTGCCTTCTGGACAGGGAAATTCACCTCTCCGAGCCTCTGGCCTTGTCAGCAAAATGGAGAGAATAACCGTGCCCACCTCAGTCGGTGGTCTTCGTAACAATTAGATAAGCGAGTACAACGTGCCTCCAGCACAGAGCCGGGCACACTGTGAGCCCTCAAGGCCTGTGGGCTGTTACTATCACTTACTGCATCATCACCTGGGAAGGGCTGGAGGCCGCGTGCACGCTGGAGGCCCGGGGCTGGCCCCCGTTTCTCTGCTCCCTCCTGCTGTCCCCCTCACTGTCTTCAGTACTGAGTGATCGACAGGCTGGGCCGGTGGCATCCTGGCAGGCCTGTCCTGGCAGCTGCTCCCACAAGGCGAGGCCCTTGAGCTTCGGAGAATTAATTAGGCTGCATTCCTCTTCCAGGGCTCCGGCGGGCCTGCACATGGCCCCCTTCCGAGCTGCTGAGGGCTCTTGGCTCAGGTCCCTGGCAGGCGAGGTGAGGCCCGCACTCTGCTCCCCCTGAGAAGGGCTGGGAGGGCCCTCCTGAGCTGGAAGTACTGGCTGGCTGTGGAAGGGACAGCGATAAGCCAGCAGCCCGGGGCCAGCTTCCGTCCTGGCTCTCCCCTGCTAGCTGCCTTCACTGGCTCCCCATCACTCAAGTTCAAATTCCTGGCATCAGATGCAATTCCCAACCTGGTTCCTGCCCATCAGGCCGGTTGCCTCTCTCTGGATTCTTCCATGATCTGGCCAGACATGCCTCACATCCTCCTCCCAGCTGTGATACCCTTTCCCCCATCCCAGCATGTGCAAACCCTCCTGTACCCAAACGCTCCCTCCCCTCCCACCCCCACCAATTAGAAGGGCAGCCAGCCCATAAAGTGTGAACCACATCTCCTGTCCCTTTATTTCACCCGACTGCCTTTTCTGCCAGCCTGTGAGACCCCTGAGGGCCGTGAGTGTGGTTTGATGCACACTCACAAGACGCGCAGCCCTGATCGAGGGCGCTTGGTGACATTCCCCCCCGAGACAGTGTCAGTGGCTGTGTGGGGGGTGACAGCTGCCATGGATCTTTCTGTGTGTAGTCCCCTCCCCCACACCAAGTGCTCAACCTCGACCTGGTGCTCAGGAGGGCACTGCCCATTCCCCCTGCCCCCTCAGCCTCCCCCCTGCCCCTTTCCTCTTCCGCTCCCTGAAAGGGGCTGAGAGAAGCTCCCTTCACCCTGTCCCCTCTGCCGGGAATACTCATGCCCACCCTCCTCCTCGACTTGACTGGTTCTGTCAAGCGTGGCCTCAATGTCACCTCCTTCAGGAAGCCACCCTGGGCTCCCCCACCCTAGGAACTCTATCATAGGGTGGACATACCCTATCAGAGAGACAGACAGCTTATACGTTTAGTCTGAGGCTGAAATCCCACCTTGGTGACACACGAGCTGTGTGACTGCGAGCAAGTTACGCTCCTGCCACCCCATCTCTGACCCAGGGACAGTGAGGGTAGAACCGGCTGCAGGAGGTGGTGCGAGGAACCTAGTGATTCACGTGCAGAAAGCATTTAGCGAGTGCTCCACAGGTGTTAGCTCTTGTTTGAACCTTAACATTTAACCCTGCTTCCTGGAAGGGCCCTCCTCTTGACCTGTGGGGCAGGGCCCACTCACGAGAATTTCCAGAGTGATGATTATTCATGACCCTTGCATGGATGGTCAACCACGTACTGGTGATTTATTGCCCTGTTAGGCCAGTGACTTTTCTGAAGTGGAAATCCAGCATTTGTACAAGGAATCCGTAATTCCCTGAGGTTCTTTCCTGAGTGAGGGGGTGGGGCAGAGGCAGCCAGGAGGGAAAGGGCCCAGCGGCAGCCTGGGTGTGTGTCAGGCCCGGGGGCCCTGGACGTGGGACCAGACTCCCTCTGCCTCAGCTGCCACCTGTGCACGGATCATTCCCCCAGTAAATCTGGGTCATTCTGTGCCCCCTTCTGGCCTAGCCTTGACTGGTGTTCCCTTCAAAAGGAACACAAATTTGGCTCAAAAAAACCTGATAAAACCCATTAAATATTTATGGGAAATTCAGGAAAAGGGGAGACTTCGTTCCACAAAATCCAGACAAGCCTCCTGAAATGTTGACATGTTTCTTCCGAGGGTTCCCTTCCCCTTGGAGGTTGCTCATCACAAATTTTCTTTCTTCCAGACTCTCTCCCCCTTCCCCCCTTCCAGGCCCCAGCGGCCCGGGATGTGGTCTAGAAGCAGGCCCAGACTTTGGGTGTCCGTGGTCCCTCAGCACTGCAAACTCCTTGTCAGAAGGCAGGCCAGAGTGGGGCGCGCTTCAGTGCAGGGCCCTGCAGAGGCCCCCACTTCCCGGGGACTGCACTGTCACCTGGCCTCTACCTGCTTCCTGGGCCTCTTCCCCTCCCCTTAATTGTCTCTGTTTCTTAATCATTTGGGTCGCTGATCTATGAACTCTGGCCAGAGCCACCGGGGCCTGTTCCAAGGGCAGTGAGTGCCTGCTTCCCCTGGCCTCCGACACACCCTCAGCCAGGCCGTCGTTGTCCCTCTGCCAGGCTTCCGTCTCACCTGCTGTCCTGGCGTTGCCCCACTCAGCCGCCTTCCTGGCCACTGGGTGTTGTTTTGGGCTTCCATTGGGCGCAGGGGCATTGTGAATGGGCTGCTGGGCTGCCAGGCAGTGAGGCCCCCTGGCATCGGGCTCGGCTGAGGTTTGAGAGGTGTGCCCTGGCCCCTGGGCTGTGGTGGGAAGCCACTGGGCTGGCCACATCACAGCAACCCTCCCCACCCAGAACAGACCGTGGACGCCTGGGGGCTGGTCGTGACCTTGCTTCCCTGCCTCCAGTCCCCTCATTCACTCTTGCTGTGTGTAACCCCCTGGTGGCCTATTTCCAAAGCCCAGCTCTAACCAGGTCCCTGTGCTCACGGACCCTTCGTGGCTCCCCATGGCCCCCAAGAGGAAGTCCTCGAGGCCTCGCTGGCTTCACTCAGGCTGCCTGCCCCACCCCTCACCATGCTCACGCCACCTGGGGTCCTCTGTGGGCACCTCCATTGTCACTCTCACTGCCATACCCTCACCCTTCCTGGTCCCTCTGTCTGGAGTTCCCTTCCGACTTTTTCTGTTGATTCTAGTCTAACTCATCTTTGGAGGCCATGGGAGTAGCCTTTGTCTAGGACACTTTCCTCGCCTACTCCTCTCTGCCCAGCCCACCCACTCTGTCCCTCTCTGCTCGCAGGCCCCTTGGCCCTGCGCCTGCCCCGGCGACCGACGGCCTGACAAGCAGGCCCGTGGCTGAGCCCGGCACCAGAGCTTGTCCACGCAGTGGTCACACCGGCCGTGAGACGTAGTCCTGCATGGGGCTACTGTTTCCCATTTTACAGGTTAGAAACAAGAACTGAGGCTCAGAAAGAGAGATTTGTTCAAGGTCACATGCAGTGGCGATCCGTGAATTCAACCGATAAATATTTATTAAATACATACATGCATTTGTACTACAGACTCTGCGTTCAAATCCTGATGCCATCACTTACTCACTGTGTGACCTTAGGCAAATCAGCTGCCTTCTCTGTGCATCAGGTTCCTCATCTATGAAGTGGGAATCATAAAAATACCAATGTCCTAGAGTTGTTGTGAGGACGAAGTGAGTTACTCTGGGTAAAGTGCCAGCAGACACAGCATACAGTTCAGTATGTCAACATGCAATTCTTCCATTAGGGGTCAGGGGTGGCTTCACAGACGGGCGGGAGTAGCGCAGTATGTAAATAGTTATTTCTCAATTGCTGGCTCAGGCCACTTCTAGCACAGGCCAACTGGGAGGAAAGGGAGCCGCCTGCTTGCGGGGGGGTTGGCAGAGAGGGAGGCTGTGGGCCAGGTGGCTGCGAGCAGGGGTGGCCCTAGTTGCTGGCTGTCCCTGGGACTCGGGTGGGCTTCTTCTTGGGCCTTGGTGGGATTGGCCAACCCAGTCTTAGAGCCTTAGGCTTCTTCGTTCAGAGGACTGCTGACCCATCTTTAGCAGGACCCCACCTGAGGCCCAAGGTGAGAGACAGGGCCAGGCCGTGGTCCCACCACAGCACCCGTCCCTGGCCCCTAGGGCTGCACACAGCCGTGGAATCCCCCCGGCTGCAGCCCCCACTGGGTAGATTTGCTCTGGGACTCCCAGCAGCCCCTGGCGGCACAGGGAGGCTGGAGCGGAAGTGGGCTTTGGCTCTCGTCAAACCTGCCCTTGGGGAGAGCCTGGCTGTCGGTTCCTGGTCTGAGGGGAATGCAGGTCCTGGAATCCTGATGTCAGAGCTGCACATGGCGGTCCAGGCACGTCACAGGCAAAAGTCCAGAGACGGTGGTTAGCAGCCAGAGATGTCCAGTAAGGACACGAGAAGTGGAACCCGGGGCTCTGGCCACTACCCCAGGCCCTTTCCTCCCCCTCCCTGTGTCCTCCTAACTTCCAAAAGCCCCTTCGCAAAAGGTGTCTCCCACCCCTGCCTCGGCCAAGAAGAAATTCCAGAAAACCATTTCACTGTTTATTACAAACACAAGTTTGCAGGCAAAAAATTGAGAGCCTAAAAAAATACATTACAATAAATAACTGTAATTCTCAAAGTTCTTAGAGCAAATAAGTTATATACAGACGGTGAAGCAGAATAGGCCCTTCTCACCAGGAGCGTCCCGAGGGTATGAGGGGCCCAGGACTCTGGGGAGGGAGAGCTGGAGGGGACAGACGAAGACGTCCAGGACACCAGCCATTGGGCAGACCCGTCCAGTCTTCAGGGCTGGCTTAGGTGTGAACGTCCATCACTGCGCATGGCTCCTGGTTTGGAGCCAACAGGCAGGACCCCTCTCAGGACGCGGCCTCGGGGCTGGTTCTTTCAGCAAGGATGTGGGACCAGAGCCAGGGCAGGAGGCGGCTCTGCAGCCCGGGAGCCGAAGGCTGTCCTGGGCAGTGCGATGTCTCGGAGCTGCCTGAGGGAGGCTCCCTCGCGAGGGGCGGAGGCCAGAGCTTGTGCCAGTCCCGGCAGGCGGGCTTCCCTGGCCCAGGACACAGGCGGAGGGGCTCCCCGTCCTGGGCTGCCCCTCTCCTCCATCTCCATGCGGAATTTCTTCCCAGAGTTTCTCTAGCTCCCAACACTATCTCTTCCTCCTCCTGGAGTGTGAGGGCCTGGTCTCCCTTGTGGCCTCCTGCTGTTGCCTAGCAAAGCGTATCTTGGCAGAAGAAATGTCCCTGGAATCAAGAAGGGTCAGCTTAGCATCTCAGGAGATATGGACCGCCCTAGAGTTCCCTGTGACAGGCAGCAGTAATAGGGATGACACCCCTCAATCACAGCTGCCCTGGGGTCAGAAGGTGGCCACCGACCCTGAAAACAAGGTCTGCCCAACAACGACAGGCCAGACCAGGCTGAGAAGCTTTGTTGCCAACAGGGGCTTGGACAAAGCTGACGTTCAACGTCCAATGCGGCCGGAATGACCGGACGGCCAAGAACAGCCCAGTGTTTACTGCCAGGACCTGCCTCCCCACTTCCGCACCTTTGCTCATGCCCTTCCTTCCAGGCTGTTCACCTTCCCCTCACCCAGACTCCACAGGCTGCGGTTCCCACTGTTCAAGTTCCAGCTTGCATGGGTCCAGACAAACAGGGGCCCTGGCTGCCCTTTGAACCTGGCTGGACCCTCGCGGGGACGTGTGTCATTCAGGCAGCCTTGTCTTGCCTCGAACGGTTCTAGCCTGGAAGCCAGGAGGCTGGCTTCAGTTCCTCTGTGGGGACTTGGGCAAGGGTCACAACCTGCCTGAGCCCCTATCTGGGCTCAACAGGTAAACACAGCCCTGCACTGTTGGAAAGGGGCGTACAGGTTGGCTGAGCAAGCTGTCTGCCCGCTGCAGAGGGCCACGCACTTGCAAAGTCTTATCTGATTGTTTTCATCCTAAGACAGTTCCTGAGCGTATGCTGGGTCCTGCCCGTCTCACCATCCTGCCTTTTCTCCTATGTTTCTGCCTCCCCACGAAGATGGAGAGCCCTGTGGAGCCAAGCAGGGCCCCCGGCACTGGCTGACTCCGAGGGGATGGGAATGGCTAACAGCTGCAGAGCTCCCGCGGTGGGCCAGGCCCGACGTGAGGCGCTTCATTATGTCAAATCATCTGACCTCCCATCAACCCCATGCCGTGGGTAGCACTGTTGTCCCCATATCAAGATAGGAACTGAAAACACAGAGGAGTTAAGTGATGAGCCCAGGTTCACAAAGCTTGTTTGCGGCAGGGCTTGGGTTCAAGTCAGGCAGTCCTGGCTCAGAAGTGGCCCCTTAGCCACTGCTGCTTGGCCAGATATGGGGTTTCTGTTCTCGACTCGGTTTGGTTGGACAAACACCCCTCTTGTGTGCCGACCCTCGAGCAGAGCCATGCTGTGCTCACCACAAAGGGGATCGACCCCATCTGGGGTAAAGGGAGGGCGCAGGCTTGGCGGTTGGCCCCTCTGGACCTCAGCACGTGGGAGATGCTCGATAGAGACACAGCCTGAACGAACACCTGTGGTCCTTCCAGAGTCAAGAAACTTCAAACCCTCTAAAAAAAATCTACTTCCAGGCCTGGTGGTAATGAAGAACACAGCAGTTAAAAACACAGGCTCTGGAGTCAGCCAGATGCCAGCCTGCTGTGTGACCTTAGACAAGTACCTTCACCTCTCTGAGCCTCAGTTCTCTTAACTGCCCAGTGGGGACACAGTCCTGCCTCTTACAGAGAACGACGGAAATGTGGGGAAGTGTGCAGGGGATACAGGAGGCACACGGTCAGGGCGGGGGCCCCTTACCTCAGCCGCTGGAGCAGTTCTCCTGCAGTGGTCTGTGTCTTGTCAGCCTGGAACATGCCCACAGAGGACCCAGTGCCTGGGGTCGCCTCCATTTCAGCCCTGAATGAACAGCATTAGAGCCCAAGTGAGGGGCTGTCCAGGGCCCCGAGGCCACCTGGCTGCAGGCCCAGCCCAGCCCCCACTCTACCCCCACCTGCCCTCAGGAACAGATCCATTTCCACCCCTGTGCACCTGGCATCCTTCCTTTCCCAGGCGGGGTGGGGAAAACTGAGCTACCGGGAATGTGTTCTTAGCTTCAGAAAGACACCACTGGGTGGCTGGCCTACTCAGAATCTGGCCACCTGCAGCTGATGTGGCCCTTTGCAGGGGAAATGGAGGCAGGGGTGGAGCCACAGCTTGAGTCTCAGAGGAGGAGTCTTCTTGCAAATCATCACGGGAATGGAGGCTGGGATTGCGAGGCCAGTTTCTGCTTCCCCCAAATGCTCCAAGTGGCGGAGGGCAAGAACACATTTTCCCCACCCTTTTACCGATGGGAAAACCGAGGCCCAAAGAGTTAAGAGAATGGTAAAGGCCCCCAGCAACTCTGTGGTGGCCCTGAAATGGGGCCATGGCCTCTCTGTTCCAGATGTGACTCCTCCACTGAGAAAGCTCCAAAGTCCCCTGCACCTCAGGGCTGAATCCGAAGCCCCGTGGACTGGGTCAGACAGACCAAGGCTGAAGCCCAGCTCTCCTTCTGACCGCTGTGTGGACTGACTGACAGGACAAGTCCCGTCCCCGTTTTGGGCCTGCGATGCCTCAGCTATTACCTGGGGAGAACCCCTCCTGCCCAGGAGTGAGACATGGTGCTCTCAGGAGCCCCCAGAGCTGGGCAGTGGGAAGGACTCAGGGGCGACTGGTTCTCTGCAGAAAGGGACAATGCCCGTGGGCCCCTAGGACCCTGCTCTCCATCTCCCCATTCTCTCCTCCGCTCTTCCACTGGCCTCTCAGATACCCTGCTGTCTAGGGCAGGTCCAGGCCGGCAGGCACCCATGGCCCCTGCAGGCTGGGGGCCCACTTACCAGGGCCTTGGATGGCAGAAGGTGGCACAGGCAGGGTCTCTGGCACCGGAACACTCACAGCGCCCTGGCAGAGAGTGGCGCCGGCGCCTTGGCGGGTTTCCCAGGCCGTAAGGAGCTGTCTGTCTGTGGGCAGGCAGCCAGCAAGGTAGTGATGCAGGGGGAGAGAGAGAGAGAGGAAAAGAGAGAGAGAGGGAGGATTAGATAAATCACTACTGTTGGCAAGCAGGGGCTGTCCACGCTGCACACTGGGATGGCCACAAATGCCACCAGGGTGGCAGCAAAAGGTGACCAGCCCTTGACCTCAAGAAGTCCCACTACAGGCTCCTACCTAGGTGCCAGGTAACCCTGGACAAGACCTGAGACCCTTCCCCTCTCTGGGGCTCTGCCCGCCCCCAATCCTTCCGGCCCCTCCCCCTCTCAGATAGGAACTTGAGCTGGTGGAACCAGGTGGTCCCCACAGCTGCCCTGCAGGAGGGAGGAAACCTCAGAGAGTAAACACGCAGGCTCACAGCTAAGCTGCCCCATCCTGGTCCCCACTCGCCTAGAGGGGTGACATAGATGTCTTAGAGCTTTGACTTAAAAAGGGTGTGTGCGTGTGTATGCCTGTGTGTGAGAGCCGGTGGGACTGATTTCAGATCAGAGTCTAGCCAAGGCGGGCCGAGGGCAGGGCAGGGGCGCTGTGGCCGGTTGGACCAGCACCCTCGGGTGGGTGCCAGGGCTAATTTTAGCCAGTGTGGTTGGAGTTGTAATGACTCCAGGTAGACCCGACAGGCAGGGACTGGCAGGGTTCCCACCCTGAGCGAGTGTTTGGATGCGGATTAGCTCCACACACGCTTACGTGCTGGGCTTCTCTTGTCTTTTGCAATTTGGGGATGGGAAAAAAACACAAATGCACACAGAAACTTCAGCTCGAAGTATGCAGTGGCCCGGAGGCAGTGCGGGTGCAGACAGAACAGACAGCATAGGCCCCCACCCTGGCTCCACCAGGTGACAAAGGGCAGGTTTCTCATCTGTCATTTGGGGACAACACCAGCACCTGCCTCAGGGGAGGATGGAGATGATCACGCACGAGCCGCGCTTGGCACAGGGCCTGGCGCAGTTGAGACATGGGTGCTGTCATTAATTGTATTTTACTTAGAAGATCGTGCTGAGGTAGCACGGCTGAGCAGGCGTGAGCTCTGCTATCCACCGGAGCTAGGACGGAGCTTCCACCTACACTTACTCCTTCCGGTGTGATCTTGCAGAAGGCACCTAACCTCTCTGAGCCTCAGCACCCTGTTCTGGAGAATGGAGCCAACGCTTTCTCACCAGGCTGTTGTGAGAATTCTCATGAGACAGCCCTGTATTTTGCTCAGGCAGCCTCCACGTGCAAGTGGAAACAATAACTGCTAACTATTGATATTAGCCCAGTGCTCCCATCTGGAGGCCTGGGGAGAGCAGTTTTGTGCCTGAGGTTCCCCAGCACGCCAGTAGCCCCCTGCCCCTGCCCCCACTCCTAGCAGCCCTGCCTGAGTCCCCACGGTAGCTCACCCAGGAGTGTTCACCCAGATGATGTCCAGGTGGCAGAAGTAGACGCACTCCTTGTCAAGCCAGGAGCTGCAGGAGCAACGTCGAGGCCGCAGGTGGGAGCCTCGGGCACGGGGTGTGGGCACTGGCTGCTCCTGGGTGGCAGTGGCCTGGCCCTTGCCTGCACGCACAGGAGGGAGAGAGAGGTGGAGAGGTGGGTCAGGACGCTTGGCACAGCTGGAACAGGGGGACCTGTCAGGCTCCTCTTGCATAATGGAGGAAGTTGGTACTCTCACTGCTCAGGAGCTCCAGACCGGCCAGGACAACTCAGCAACCAGGTGAGAAGGGCCAGCTGCTGCGCTGCGCCAGCACACCTCCATACTGGCAGAGCCCCCTGCTGCAGCCGCTGGGCTCCCGCCTTGTATGGCTCCAGCTGGCTTGGGGGGCACCGCGGTCCCCTGGGGGAGGCACCGCTGAGCAGACCAGGGGGCTGCTGCAGCAGGCGAGGCTGGATGGCTCACCTTCATGCAGGGCCACGAGCAGGGCCAGAGCGACGGAGCACCAGGCAGTGGGCACAGCAACCATAGCGGCGGCGGAGCACCGGGCTGGACTGGAGCAGGGAGCGCGCCTGTTGCCCGCGTCCTGCTGCGGAGCCCAGCTGAGCCGATAGCTCATTGCCTTGGTGCCCTGGCTGCTTCTTATAACTACCAGGCACTTCCCCGCCCCTGCGGTCCAGCCCTACTGCACTGCACCGGCGGGCCCGGAGCCAGGGACACCGCCTCCTCCTGGGGCGTCTAGCCCCTCCCAGCCTCCACAGCCTGCCACAGTTGGGGGAGGGGGGCAGAGGGGAAAGGAAAGGCCCAGCTCCTCCCTCTCTGCTTGGAGCAACTCCCCAGTGCTGAGTTCCCCCTGCAGCCCCCAAGAACTCCTCCCAGTCTCTAGGGACTTCCTCAAATCGTCCCCCAAAGTGCCAGAGAGCTCCTCCCCCACTCTCCCCATGGCTCCTCCTCCACTCTCCCCATGGCCGCTCCCTGGGTCTGGCCCAAAGCTAAGAGTTTGAAAGGGGAGCGTGAGAAAAGCCTCCCCTCTCCTTGGAGAGACCCTGCTGTCCTGCCTGTCTACTGCCTGCCAAGCCGAGGGCACCCCTTCTATGGTGTAGCAGGTGAAAGGCCTGCTTGTGGCTGTGTGGCCTTGGGCAAGTCAGAGCCGTCTCTGAGCCTGTTTCCCTTAGTGAAGGACACAGCCTACCCCTGACCTCTGACCAGCCTGGAGCCTGGGGCTGCCTCATCTCTACCTCACACAAAGTGCCCCTCCTCCCTCTCCAGGGCCTGGGCACAGGAATTCTGGTCCCTTCCAGAACCTTTTCAGCTGTGCAGCCATGGCCAAGGATGTCCCTTCTGGACCACAGTTTCCTTGCTTGCAAAACAAAGCCAAAATGGGGGAGGGGAGGTCTTAATATGGGGGCTCACAGGCTCCATTGTGACTGAGAAGTGGGCTTCAGAGTCCTTTCCAGAAAGATGCCCTGTGGACACCCAAAGTGTCTCTTGAAAGGTTTCCTGTCTTGGATATGACAGAATGTCTTGGCTCCCTTCAGTGGCTACATTCTGCAAAAAAAGCCAGGGGTGGGGTGCTCCCTGAGGGCCGGCTCTGCTCCTGCCCCTCTGCTGGCTCCAAAGCTGGGCCTTGCTGGAGACAAGAGCAGGGATGCACTGTGCTGAGCTGAGCAGTTCATGGAACTGGCAGTTGCCCTCTGTTCCTACCCAGGCCTGGCTCAGGGGCCACCTCTCAGGGTCTTCTCAGGCCCCTGTCTCCAGGCATAACAGGAAAAGCGCTCTCATTTCTTGGAATTCCCAGTGCCCAGGCTCTCATGCCTGTCTGACGCATGACACTGAGCTTATCTCCCCAGCAATCGTGAGGTCCAGAACTCCAGAGGGGGAGGGGCCTGGAGCTGCCTGGCACACACAGGAGCAGCCTCCTGAGTGAACGCACTCAGAGGGGGCCGGGTTGGGGGAGCGAGTGAATAAATGCCTGGCTTTGAACTGGGGAAACCGGGTCTGCAGGGACCCAGGCTGCCCAATTTTCTGTTCCTGTGTCCAGGAACCAAACTTCTGTCATTAGACATTTATGAAGGGGGAAATAGATGCCCACAAAGAAACAGTCAATCTTGCTTTTTCATAGAGCGTGTCCCGAGCATGCGTGCACACGCACGTGTGAGTGTGATCCGGGTAGAGCGGAGCAGAATGGAAGGAAGGAGGGAGAGATCGATCAGCTGGGTCAGGCTGCAGTGAAAGCTGGAACAAGCAAACACCCCTGGGCACCTACTGTGCGCTCAGAACACTTTCATTTCCTCTCCATCACAACACCAGGAGGCAGCTGCTATCTTCTGGTTATCAACTCCACCACCGCCCAGGAGGAAATGGAGCCTGGCCAAGGTCACACAGTTGGTTGGTGTGGAGCTGACTCGGGAACTCGGGTCTCTGTCTAGGCAAACCAGTGACTCCCCATGTAGTGCTCACTGCCTCCCCCTCCCCCCACTAGCCCCCTCCCCCGCCCCTACCATGGTGCCTCTCGAAGAATTTAGAAGAGTATTTATGGAATGAGGTGAGCAATACCCTCAGTCATTTCTATTAGCCTCCCAGAGAATATAAATACAGAATTAAGCAGGGTTGGGGGGATAGGAGGTGGATAGAGAATTCAAACCGCTGAACTGTGAAGAGAAGAAAGAAGCAAAACAGATCATCAGGGAGAAGGAAGGGTCAGGGTGGGGAGGAAAACAAGCAGGGAGAGAGGGAGGACAAGGAAGCAGAGCGTAGCCAGAAAGAAAGAACTCGGATCAGAGAAAGGAAAAGAGGAAGAGCATCGGGAGTGAGAGCGAAAGTTCTAATGTGTCTAATCTTTACACAAATGCCAAGTGCCTGCTCAGGACAATAGGGAACCAGAGGCTCCGAGTCTGGGAAACCTGATAGAAGAATTAAATGGACCAGGCGACAGGATCCCTCTCTGTGTGAAAGGAGGATGACGACAGGGCAGGCAGGGCCGCCGGCCTGGCGGGGTCTGCGTGGGGAGCTGTGCCGACTCCAGTTCCCTCCTTCCCTGCCCTCTGATGGAGCTGGGCAGACAGGGCTCCTGGGAAATGGAGAGGCCCAGCCAGAGGAACCTGATCGAGCCCAGGTCTTAGGGGTGGAAGCATTCCGGGAACAGCACTCCCCCACGTGCAAGGGGTGGTTTCCAGGTGTAGAAAATGAAGTTGAGTTAAAAATAGCCAGCCCCAGCCCCTAAGAACCCCAGCCCCAGCCCCTAAGTCTGGGCCCTGACCTTCACCTCTGCCCCTCCTGGCTGCCTGGTTGCACACCCCCTCACCCCACTGCATTGCACTGGCCCCCTCCAGCTGTCCCTGCAAGGCTGCCTTGCACGCCCTGCAACCTGACCTGGCCCTGCTATCTGCCTGGGCTAGTAAAGGCTGCAGGTCACGGGGCAGGGATTCCCTGAAGGTCACCGTCAGGATCGGGAGGGAATAGTTTTGCACACCAAGTAATTTGCTCCGCTTCTGCTTGGTGTCAGCTCAATCCAAGAGGAAGAGATTTGTGGGGAGGGCGGGCTGGCAGAAGAGGGCCATTGAAGTGCATTTCTGGGTGAGAGGCTGAGCTGGAAACTGCCCTCTGCAAATCCTGCCCAGTCCTCACTCCCATTTTCTGGATGAGATAACTGTGGTCGAAGAGGAGGAGCGGCTGTCCAGCACAGGAGCGTGGATAAAGCATCCCGGCGGTGGTGTCCCACGGGGCGGGCACGGGCTGCAGCAGGTGGCTGGTGCAGCAGGAGCAACACACGTTTGCTGTTCACGCTGTTGGCCTTGGGCAAGTCTGGTTCCCTCCCTGGAAATTCTCCCATCTTCCCATAGACTGTGAGGGGCATTCCCAGCACTGATGCCTATGACTCCCAGAATCCACATGACCCCAGCTTAGAGCTCCCCAAATGTAGGCCCTACAGATCTCTGTGACTGACTCCTGGCTTGGGACCCTCTGCAAAACCAGTCACTTCTGCCTTGCCGCCTGGTCCCTCCAGGTTTCAGGAAGTACTGATTGCAGCCCTGATGGAAAGGACACAGTGTCTTGGTCGCAGGCACATACCATGTAGGCAGCCTAGTAGAGCGAGCAGCTGGGAAGATGGGGCTGGCCAGGGGGAGATGTCTGGAGCCCCAGGGAACGGGGGTTCTAGGGCAGGTTTGGCCCTGGAGCCAGCCTGGGTTGGGGATTTAGGGACCGAGGGGGTTCAGACATTCTCATTATCACTTGTCCCCAAGTTATGTCCCCAAGGCTGTGGGTCAAGGCTGCCCCTCTAGGGCCTGGCGCCACTTAGCCCCAGGGCCTCTGACTGGTGGGTGGCCTGGGCCTTCTGCCATCGGCCACAGCTCACCCTGAGCCAGCAGGGCCTGCCACCGCCCACACCCTCGTCCCCACACTGGGTCTCGCAAGGGCAGCCTTGGCCTTGAGGGACCAGCTGCCCTGGTCTCTACGGCTTCCCTCAGAGGACGTCCCCTTATTAGTTGTCCTCTTCCCTCTGCCTCAACCAGGTTGGAAAGATTTATATCCCCCACATAAACTGCACTTCTAAAAGAATAATTCATGTGCTCTGTTTGTCATTAATCTAAGGATAATCAGAACAGGGTCAACGAGGCCCACGGCACTGCTGGAATTTCAGCCAAAAGCAGATGTTGTTCAGTCAAGGCATCCTTGTCAAGAGGCCCTGTGAATCCTGCTGGCCTTTGCAAAAAAGAAAACCGACTCAGGGACTCAGCATCTAGGATGGAAGTCTCTGAACTCAGAATTTTTGAGTTGCCTCCAAAGCACAAAGGGCCCAATTGCCCACTTAGCCTTTTAGGGCTGTGGGGTAAACATGCATTTCTTGAATAGTTAAGATAGTCCAAGCACTGTGCTAAGTGATTTCTATACATTACCTTCATTAACTGTCACAGCCTACTGAAGGGGTGGGTACCATAATTAGTTCCTATTTTGTAAGTGAGGAAACTGAGGCTTATGACTTGCCCAATGTCTAAGCAAGGTTAGAAAGCAGATTTCTGTAACACCAAAGCCCTCGCCCTGAGCCCTGAGTGGCTCCAATGTGCTTCCTCAGCTCTCCAGCCTGTGGGGGGCCCTCTTGTAGCAACGATTCTCCAGGGATCCCTTTGCTACTCTTAACAGGCAGAGAGCTCTGTGCAGGCTGGGAAAGTGGGGAGCCCAGGAGCAGAGGTAGCATCCCACCGGCATCTGTGGGGGCCGTCACTCCCACAGCAGAGACGGCATGTCACCACGCCCACAAGGCCAGGGGCTGAGGCCTGGTTCCAGCCGTTGTTAAGTATGGGCAGTGCATCCTTATTTCACTGGTGTCCACAGCAGACCTGGTAGACACACTGGGCTCCTGTGTCTCACTTTACAGATGAAGTCTTTCCAGATAAGATTCTCACTTGACAGAAAAGGAAGTGACTTCCTCAGGGTCGCACAGTGAATAAGAGGCAGGGTTAGAACTTTTCCCTTATACTCATCTGCTACGGGATTGACAGCCTATATCACATAGAACCAATGATCCACCCATCATCCATCCATCCATCCAATTCAACTTCCCAGGTCCATATCCATCCTTCCTTCCTTCCTTCCATTATCTAACCTTTTGTCCATCCTCCCTTCAAACATCTGCACAACCAGCCTCCCACGTATCCATCTTTGGTCGTGACAGACAGGACTGGAGAGATTGGAATGCCTGAGTGGCGTGTTATACTTACCCTAAAACATTTGGTTATTTCCAGGTGAGAGGTGTTTTCGATTGAGCTCAGCCAGTCATGGTCTTCCCTGGAATCGCCACCCCAGGGCCTAGCACAGGCCTGGGTACATGGTTCATGTCCAACGCTGGAAAGTACAAGATAGCTTGCCTCCGCAGGCACAGCCTGCCTTTCCCAGACACCTCTTCTGATGAGGGAGCTCTGGGTCCCTTTTTGTGCTCAGCACCATCTTCAAGAGGCTCTGAAGGGGAAGAGTTGAGATAATCTTTAAGGAAAAAGAAACAGACAGGCAGCCAGAGAGAGAAGTACCCTTGGCCTATAACTAGCTGAGCAACACAAGGCCCAGGGCAGAGGAAGAGGCTTCCAGAGGCTGCCCTGCCAGGCCTGGATCCAAGAAACCCAGAACGCCCGGACGCTGCTCTCTCTGAGGCTTAGGCCCCTGCACGCGGAGGGGCTGGACCCGTACCCTTCTCCTCCATCCCACCACCACCACCAGCCAAGACTTGCAGCTGGTGGTGTTTCAGTCACACCCACTCTGTTGCCTAGAACCCATGTTTTCTGAGGCACACCCAGCGCCCCACCAGGAGGCCGCCTTTCCCCTCTGGGAAGGGGTGAGCCACCAGGAGGCTGGGCCATGCAGAAGAACTGTATTTTGTTCTAGAAGTGAGTGTCAGCTCAAAATAAGTGCCTGGTGTCTAGATCATCAGAGTAACTTGGTGCCCAGCAGGCAGGCTAAGCCTCGGGTTCCCAAGTGATTCCAGGCTGACATTCCTGAGCAGAAGTATGCCTGGGATACCTTCTGGCCTAAAGGCCTTCCCACCCAGTTCTGGGGAATCCTGAGCCAGGAATAGCCCAGGAGGGGCACAGCTTGGTTCTGGTAGGCAGGAGGAGGTCAGGAGCTGAAGCCATTGCCTGAAGCTGGTTTGGGGTGTGGGGGTGAGTCAGGGGCCAGCCTACCCCTGGAACCTCTGAGGCTTGGCGGATCCAGCTGCCAGCTTCAAAGCCCTGTGACTCAAGCTCGAATCCCACCCCCAACCCTATCCTCCCATGGACAAGTGCCCAGCACTGTACCGGGTCAGACATGGCAGAGGGCAGGGATGGGCCAGTCTGGGCTCTGGCTCTGTTGCTCCCTGACCACGTTGACCAAGGGCACACCTTGGCTTAACCTTCCTGAAGGTCAGAGGTCACATCTGTCAGAAGCATCAAAGAGGAAAAACCCCACCTTACAGCTGCTCTGTGGCTTTGGGGCAGGGACATCGGAAGGTCTGGCCGTTGTTGAGCTTGGGAGGGCTCTGCTGGTCAGCCTGTGTCCTCCCTTCCTCACCCGAGCTGCAGGTACACGTGGGCCCCTCGGTGGGGACACACTTCTGGGAAGGAGTGGTGTGGGTGGGGGGCTCACTGGGTCCCCACACTCAGAGAGCTGCCTCTGGAGCACAGTGGGACATGATAAAGGCAAGTGCTTCACGGGCTGGCGGTGGCACAGCGCAGGTTTTCCCGACCGAGGAAAACTCTGGGCGCCGTTCTGTTCAGGATGAGTTCAGGACACTGGGTTTCCAGCAGGGCTTCACGGAGCCTCCAGCGGGCGGATGAGCTCTGTGAGCCCCCGAGTGCTGTCTGAGACTGGGAGGTGAAGGTATCCTTGGTCCAGGGACGCAGCTCCCAGGCCGGGAAGGGGAGACGGGGCGGGGGGCGGCGGTGTAGGCCTGGGTTCTGCCTCCAGATGGGAGGCTGCAGGGAAGCCCCTTCTTTTGCCTGAGCACCGTCTTTGTCCTCCATGAAACGAGGGGCTCCGTGGGGGCCCTGGAGACTGGAAAGTGTAAGGTCAGCTGCGGCCCAGAAAAACCCCTTTGGAGAGAGCCTTCTGGACTCACCCAGGGAAGTTTGGAGCTCAGTCTGCAGAGAGGGCACCCTGGGGCTTAAGGGCCCAAGGAGCTCTCCCCTAATGCTACTCTCTCATCAAAGGAAGAGCCAGCACATCTACAGCCATCTCCCCATCTCACTGAAAACCATCCTGGGCTCACCAAGTGTCTGGCACTTTAAGAATGAATCTCAGAGGATTCATGGACATGGATGACAGTGTGGTGATTGCTGGGGAGAAGGGGGTATGAGGAGACTAAAAAGTAATGTGAAAAAAATACAGTAAAGATAAAACAAAAGAATTAATCTCAGCTACTATTTACCCATGTCTGGTCCCCCGTGCCAGACTGCGCAAACCCCTTACCTACGTGCTCACCTTTAATCGCCACAGCAGGAGGTCACGTGTCTTATTATTCCCGTTTTAGGGATGAGTAGCAAGGACACGCAGGCCTTTGAAACTAGGTCTGCCTGCCGCATGGGCTGCATTCGAATCTCTGTCCTGGGAATGTGATCTCAGTAGAACCCTCATGGGATGCGGCTCATTATTATTACCCTCTTTTCTTCAGATGGGGAAACTGAGGTAGCTTGTCTGAGGTCATCCATTTAGCAAGGATGGAGCTGAGATTTGAACCCAGGTCAGTCTGAACCCTTAGCCTGAGCTCTCAGCTTCAAGTCTAGATTGTCCTGTCAGGGCCAGAGACTCCCCAAAAGCAGGCCCTGGGGGTCAAGCCCAAGGGCAGCAGTGGGAATTCCCAACGCCCCCCCCCCCCGCCCGCAACACACACACACACACACACACACACACGCACACACACACACACCTCAGCCTGGCTCCGGGGCCCTTAGCAGCAGGAGCTCAGAGAGCCTGCGGGAAGGAGGAGGCTGCTTACGCACTGCACAGGGTGCCTGCCGGTGGGTGAGCGGTGACTCAGGGTGGGAGGCCCTGAGCAGGCAGCGGGGACAACCCAGGCCAGGCCAGGTTATTGCTGGGGTCCCCTGGAGGAGGAGGTTTGGGTAAGGCAGGGCTGAGTCACTGCAGTGAGATCAGACAGGAGCTGGGGTGGCCCAATGACCTCACGCTTTCATGTGAGCCCGGCCAGGAGCCTTGGGCCCAGGCAGGCCCAGTGGGCCCACCCTGGCAGGGTGGACACACTCCCTCTTTGTCCACCTGTAGCCACGGGGTATCTGTGAGACCAGAGGGTCTTCCTGCAGGTTCCCTGAGGCCTGGTGGTGCTGGAACCTTGCCACCCTGTTAGACTGGGAAGCAGCTGGGATACAGGGAACAGAATCTCTCTCCTCTCCTGGGCTATGTGACCTGAGTCAAGCAATTTCAGCTCTCTGAATGTTGACTTCCTCCTCTGTCCTACGATTCACGTGAGGTCCTCACAGGCTGATAATTCTTGTCCAATCCCTGGCACACAGCTGGTGTCCTGAGTGAGTTGGGGGGTGGGGAGGGAGACAGCCATCACCAGCCAGTACCCCACAACAGAATGGGGGGCTGCAGCAGATGGGCCCTGACCACCACGGCTGCAGACTCACACACCAGTGTCCTGGCTGTTTGGCTTTGGATGAGGGCCTTCTGAACTCTGGGTCTCAGTTTCCCCAAATAATAACCCCAGACTTTCAGGAGGATGAGGTCACTGGGTTGCTGAGCTCACAGCGCCAGCTGGGGCCAATACCGGGGAGGAAGAAGGCAGGACCCAATCCTCCGGGGCCCAGAAGCAGTGGGTCAGCCCCCTCCCCCATCACGTCTGCCTGGAAGGCACGCCTGGGAGCCTCGTGAGGCCATTGCCTGCCCCCCACCCAGCACTCCTCAAGGTTAGTCCAGAGAGGCAGAGGATTGTCAAGGTCACACAGCAGCCAGTTGAATGGATCTACCACCCAAGGGGAGGGGGCTTTTATCTCTCCAGATAAAAAGCCCTGAATGGGCCCAGAAGGCCCGTAGCCTCAGATTTGGGTGAATCCTGGGGGTGGGGAGAGGCGGGCCAGAGCTGGGCTGGCTCAGGCTGACCATAAAGGAACCATTTCTCCCAATGCCGTTTCAGCCTGAGTCAGCCAGGGGCTGCGGCGGCTTTGAGTTCATCGCCTGCCTGCCCACCCAGCCTTGGAACCCAGGCCTCAGGCACAAGGCAGGTTCATAATAATGACCTGGTGATAATGACAGCTGTGTGGGGAGCTGTGCTCATGTGCCAAACATTCTCTCTGTCTTCATTCATTTGATTTTCCAAACAGGCCTGGGAAGCAGGCAGGGCAGGGCAGGGCAGGGCTGGGGAGCAAGGTTCAGAGAGGCTGAATAAGCTGGTCAAGGTCACAGCCAGGGACAGAAGAGAAGGGTCTTCGGGGGTGTAAGGCAGCGCCCTACGCCACCGCGCAGCAAGCATTCTAAGCCTGCTCTGTATCAGACCTGGACTGGGTCTGAGGGTCCTGGCCTAGCTGGTATTTGGGGAGAAGGCTCCAAAGGCATCAGTATTTGCCTGGGTAGGGACTTAGGAGCATGGAGGGCCTGCAATGAGAGCTCTGGGCCAAGGACTGGCGTGTGCTCTTGCGCCTGGCTCTGTGTTGGCTGAAAGGGAAGGACAGACAGAGAGCTCCAGGACCCTAGAGGAGGGTTAGGAGGGCTTTCCAGCAGAAGAGACGTTTGAGCCAGGCTGTGAAGCCCGAGAATGCCTTCCAGGCATTGGGAACAGCGTTGGCAAAGGTTGGTAGGCTTGGAGGAGTGTCCCGCCTTCGGAGCTGGAGCGGACACTGTGAGGGACTCAGTGAGGAGACGGGAGCTGGGAGGACGCACCGCAGGCCTCGATGCCCAGCTGGGAGCTGACTTTCTCCTGAGCCCGAATGGAGTCAGGGCGCATCTGTATTGTGGAGATCCAGGCCAGGGCGGGTGGGGGTGGGGGAACCAAAGCAGTCCTGGTGGGGAAGGAGGGGCGGTTCCCTTCAGGGACTTCCCTGGGCTCCCAGATGCACCCTTGGTTCCCAGCACTACAGTCTGGGGAAGTGCTGCCCGGTCTATCTGGGCACCTGAGAACAAAGCCACCTGCTGGCCACTCTTTTCTGCAAACTCAGGGCAGGCCTCTGACCCTGACACCCTACAGCTCTAAAGATATCCCCCCTTTCTGAAACCGGGCAGCAATGGGGAAGGAGGCCAGGCTGGCAGACGGACCATGATAGAGACAGACCCTTCTGCCTCATTTGCCAACTCGGCTCTCCCCAGCCTCCTGGCTGACCAAGGAGTGCCTTCCCAGTGTAGCCCGGCCTGGCTGGTGACCTCTTGCTTTGCTTGGCTCCTCTCTGTACTTCGGTGTTGGTGCAGATGACCAGGGAGGAAGGTTTGTTGAACCAAATCCGTCTGTTCCTCCTTTCACGAGTCACACGGAGATCCTCTCTTGTAATTTCTCCGACAACCCCAGGAGGGCGCCCTTCCCCGTATAGGTGAGTGAATGCAGGTTTACCGAGAGGGAGTCAGGGACCCGGTCTCAACCATCAAGGGGCAGGGGGAAGCGGGGCACACACACTCGCCAGGCTCTGCACTGCGCACACTAGTGTATAAGGGATGCATGCAGATTCTGGAAACTTAAAAACCCGGTGCAAACCCTAGCTCTGTTGCTCACTAGTATGTGACCTCAAGGAAATCAGTGTCTAAGCCTCACTTGTAAAACGTGATCATAATAGTACCTTCCTTATAGGGTTAGTGTAAGAATTAGGGGAGATAACTCACACCAAGGCTGACAACCGTGCCCTGCACTTCCCATTTGGCAGAGGAGGAAACTGAGGAGAAAGAGAAGCAGTGCTCCGGGTCCTGGAGTCACCACCCAGCCAGCCACCTGCACCCTGTGCACCCTCCCAGCCCCACCTCGTGGCCCCTCCGCCTGACCCTCCTAGCGCAGGTGCGGACAAGATGGGGTTCCCACTGTGTCTTCCTCTTATGCCTGTTTTGGGAAATCCTCAGGCTGGGGGCCCAGAGCAAGGCGGCTGCAGCGGTGCATGAAGAGGGAAACAAACGGCAGACCTGCTGGCTGCCGCTCGGCCCGCCCTTGCCTCGCGACCAATTTTGGGCAAAGCTGCGTGAGGCGGCGGCGTGCTACGTGACAGCCGTGAGTCAGCGCGCAGGAATGCGCAGGACGCTTTGTTCCCAGTTCTGCGAACGAACGAACGTGCTGAGACCGGGGCGCGGCGGGGGCCCTGACATCACTGCGCCGGCAGCAAGGCCACGTGCGCCCCCCTCCCCGCCCCACCCCCACCGCGGCTCCTGGACCCTGGTCTCAGGTTCTGCTCAGGGGACTCCGGGAGACCTCAGGAGGCCCCGCACCTCCACCTCCCCCGCCCGCCCTCAGGGGCTCTGGCTCTAAGTGGTCCTGGCAGAGGAATCCCCCTGCCTGGGTCCCAGGGGAACAAATCCGGGAAGGGCTTCCCAGGAAGAGAAAAGCAGCTGCTCTGGAAGAAGCAGTGGGTGGCATTCAGAGGTCAAGTAGCCACAGGAAGACCCTAAGACTGCCTAGGGGACCTTTTTGGGGCCTTTGGCCCCTTGTCCACATTGAGGCTGGTGTGGGAGAAGGAAGCAGAGCAGAGTCCTCCAAGCCTGGCCTCCAGCGTGCTGTGTGTTTCCCCCAAGACACTCCCCGTCTCTGGGCCTGGGTCTGGCCTGCTGATAAATGGGGTGGCGCAGGCTGTCCTGCGCTTCCCCAGAGTCCTGTGTTGGGTAATGAGGTCTCAAGCCTAGAAGTCCTTTGGAAAGTGCAGGGACCTCGGGAAGTCTTTGGAAACTACAGATGGCCACACCGAGGCCCGTCGTGTTCCAGGCTGTGCCGGGTTTTTCTGCGTGGGTGCCGTCTAATGATCAGACAGCCCTGAGTGGTGGCATTGCTGCTCGTGGCAACCGAGGCTCAGAGAGTGCAGTCATCTGCCCCAGGCCACATTCTAGCACTGGCAGGGTGGGCGGGAGCTGAGGCCCTGTGACTGGGTCCCCCTTCTTCCCAGGCTGAGCGGCAGGCTGGGCACCACAAAAGGCTGGGTCCTGCTGACGTGGCCAGCCCTGGCCAGTGCAGCAGGTGTTCTGAGGCTCCACTTGGGGTTGTCCTCAGAGGAGGCAGTGGTGCCTGGAGTCGGAACACTTCCTGCCCTGGGCAGCCTTGGGCAAGTCACTTACTCCCTGGGTCTTCCCATGACTGAACTGGGGTTTTCCCATTTTAGCTTCCCAGGAACTAAATGGCCAAGTCTATGGGTAGAACCTATAGGGGGCAAGGCAGGGCAGCCTGCGGGGTATAGGGAGGGTCCTCTGGGTGGGATTCTTTCATGCCCTCTTTTCTTTCATGCCTTCCCTTATCCACAAGGTCCTGGATTCATAGTGCCCCCACCCTGCCCCAGTCCCATCCAGTGAACAGATGGCGCTGGAGCATTGGGGTCCCAGTTGGCCTGGTGGCCTTTCTCAGGAGGCCACCTGTGTCAATCCTGGCCTCGGGGACTCTGCAATTGGCGAGTCCTCACTAGCCCCTCCCTCTGCTCAGTCTATTCTGGAACTCTTTGGCTTCTGTCCTTCTTAGGCCATATGTTCTATGCAGGAGAGATAGTGACGACCTCTCCCCATCCTCAGACTGACCTGGCAGAGGCCTTGTTCCCACCGTAGTACCTGCCGTCTCTGGGTCCCCCAATGTGGCCCCTGCCCAGTCTCAGTTCGTCCCCAGGGATGGGCACTGGCAGAAGAGGTCGAAATCCCCAGGTGACTCTGAGCCTGACCCCTCCCCATGTAGAAGTCTTACGCACTGGTAGCACAGCTGTGACCTGAAGAGGGTTGAGGACGCAGGGGCCTCAGAAGGCCCCCTGTCACCTGGGGCCAGAGATCCCTGCATCTGGGACAGTGCCGTTCGTGCTGCCTACGGTGCTTGGGCCTCACTCGCAAACCCCTTTCCAGTGGCAGAGGCCATGCCACTCAGTGGTTAGACGCTGGGCTCTGGCCTCGGCCAGCCCTGGGACCTGGGTAGGGTACCCACCTCTCCCCTCAGATCCCACATCTATAAATAGGGAGCAGGGTCCCCTTTGTGGGTGTCCAGAGAGTTACTAGGCACAAGCGACTGAGCACGCAGTGGTTGCTGGGTCGGCATGAGCGCTGCCCGAGTTGCATCTGCTTCCACTTATCTCCATTGTCTGCCCTGACCTGAGTCAGTGAGAGCGCAGCTCCTCCTGTCCATCTCTGTGTTATTCTGTGGTTATGGACTCTCCTGTTTGCCCAGCGAGGAAGGCCGTCCGGTGCGGCCCCTCACGGCTCAGACCAGGCCGCTGTGGCTCAGAGGGAGGCAGGGCCCTGCCACCTGGCAAGGCAGAACCTGCTCTCTGCCTCAGGTGGAGGACAACGGTCTGTGACACTCTTTGGCCTTCAAGTCCCAGAGACTCCGAGGTCACAGGGTGTTGGGAAACTGGAGACAAGTGTCTGCACATGCCCCCTCGGCACAATTCTTGGCACCTGAGAGCCCCGCCTCAGCCTGGCTCGCCGGCCCGGATTCCTGCTGTGTGGTTTCCCCTGAGCCTCTCCCTCACGTCCGCTGGCAGAGCGTCCCCAGCTGTTTGCATTCCTCTGCTGTGAAGACGGCCACCTGAGGGCCGGGCCGGGCCTGGCTACCACACCGCTGAGTGTGGGAACGTGCTGGCGGGGCTGTGCAGGGGCACACCTGCAGCCACGTGTCTCTCTGTGCCCGTGCATAGGCGTGCATGTGTGCGTGGCTGTGCCCTGCGTGTCCACGTATGCACTCGAGGCACCGGCTTGTGTGGGCATGCGTGAGTCCATGAGGTGCAGGGGGGCTATTGTGCAGGGGAGAACTTAAGATTCCCCTGAGGTCCTACAGGCCAGGGGACCTGCACTCACGCACAGTGTGGGGGGTGGTGTGTGTTTCCCACAGCCAAGGGCCCTTGCACATGTGAGGGTCACATACTAAGTGTGGCCTCATTTGAGCCAAGTTCACAGCCATTGGAGGAAGCAAGAGAAGGGGGTCAGCATGAGACTGAGTGTGGAGAGCCCACTGCCTGGCCGAGCTGGATGTTTCCCAGACTCCTGGTTTAACTGGCATAGCAGTCCCAGGAGGGACAAAAGTGAGATCTGAGGCTTGGAGAGGGCCCATCACTTGCCCAAGGGCACACAGCCTGTAAGTGGTGGGGCTAGCCTTCAAATCCAGGTCTGCCTGACTCCAGAAGCTGTCAGGCAGGGCGCGGAGCGAAGGGAGGTGCTGCAGGGGCCGCAGCACAGCGGAGACCTGTGGCTGCAGAGCCCAGGCCAGGCTGTTCCCAGGCAGGCCCCTGTGTCCCAGCCCCCCGCCTGCTCTGGCTGGGTAATCGTAACAAACGTGCGTGGGTCCATTGCTCTGTGCCAGGCGCTTGTGTAAGAGCTTTGCGTGTAGTAACTCATGACTCTCTAGGAGGCCAGTGCCGTTATCAGGTAATTCTTAGTGCACTGTATGGATACAATAAACATTATACCAGATATAATGTTTATATCCTGTCATAACAGAGCATACTCACACCAATTATTCCCCCTTTAGAGATGAGGACACGGGGGCACAAATATGTTAAGTCACTTGCCCAAAGTCCCACCGCTGAAACATGGTGCGCGCAGTGTGGCTGCAGAGTCCGAATGCCTAGGCTGTGCCCTGCTGCTCCGGCCAACACCTCCCGGTACATGAGACTTCGGCCTCACGCCCCTTCTGCTGGGTGGTCGCCGACTCCATCCTCCATGCAGGTCCAAGGAAATGGAAGGCTGGATGCATCCGGTCCCCATCTCACAGATGGGGAAACTGAGTCTGGGCTGGTATAGTGCCTGGGCCTGAAAAGATGACTTGCAATGCCAGTGCCGCCCAGCTTTCCCCACTTCTAACTTGCTATGGGACTCGAAGCAAGCACCCTGCTCCCTCTGGGCCTCAGTTTCTGCTCCGCCCCAGAGAGCAGGTAGGAAGGGCTGTCCCGAAGTTTCCAGCTGGGGAGTCCCGGGAGGAGGCGGGCAGGCCTGGCAGCAGGCACGGAGTGGGCAGGCCAGGGGAGGTGAGACTGGGCCAGGGCCGAAGCTGAGGCCCCGAGCAGGTTTTCCCAGGCTGCGTCTGAGTAATCCTGTGTCTATATTTATCTCCTCCTTCCTTGGGCGAGCAAACAGAGTCTGATGCCAGCCCAGCCCGCCACCCCCCGTGCCGGCCTGGTGGCCCTGGAGAGCATTAAAGTCTTTGCCCCAGGTTTGGCTCGGCCCACGTAGGACACACAAAGCTGCTGGAACCCAGTGGCTTCCGTGGAAAAGCTCATTGTCAGTGGTGGGCAGGGAAGCTCCACACAGGCCGCTGCATCCTGTGGCAGCTGTGGCCACGGCCTGGGCAACGGTGCGCTGGGGGCCAGGTGAAGCCCCATCCCCTCGGGAACAGAGGGTCCTCTTATCTCTGACAGTGATTCTCATTCCTCCATTCAAGCTTTGGCCTAAATGGCAGTCACCTGTCCCTCTAGGAGCTGAAATTCCCAGGGGAAGAGTCTGCATGGTGCAGTAGTCTGGAGTCATACTGCTCTGGGGTTGAATTCTGGTGCCCTGACCTCAGGCAAATAACCTCTCTGTGACTCAGTTTCCTTACTTCTCAAATGGGCCAAGACTTCCGACTTCCCAGGGATCTCATGAGCATGAAGTCAGAGGCCTTAGGAGCCGACAGTCGGGATGAGCCCTGCTGGGGAGGGGCTTCCCGTCCCCATCTGCTTCTACCACCCCAGGCCCTGACCCACAGTTGTGACGGTGGCACATGCAAGGCCCACAAGGGGACATGTATGTACTCAGTTTCCACAGAAGGCACACACTGATAGGCACCGCCGGTTCGGAGCAGTGTGTGCAGCCACAGACGCAGGTTGGAATAGATGTGTTGGGGCTTGGGCCCCAGGAAGAACCATCAGAAACTAACTTTGCTGAGACTATTCCCAGAGCTGGAGGGGGCAGGACAGGTGGCCAGGCAGGCCAGAGGGGCATCTTGTCAAGACATGGCTGGGCCTGGACCAGGCCTGGCTCCGTTGCCCCCTGGCCCCAACTGAGAGCCCCGCTGCCGATTGGGCCCCTGACCTCATTCTGGCCTCTGCCCTGGCAGTGCCACTTTCCTGACCTCTGGGAGCCCTGGGCCTGGTGCACGTGCACCACAGCCCTCCCTGCTCCCGGGCTGGATTAGGCATAGTCGAGGACGTGCCGGGCTGGCAGGCTCACGGGCGGGGCAGGTGCCGGCCCTGAGGCTGCCCTATGCCGGCTCAGGACTGGGCTGCAGCAAGGCCTTGTATGGCTCTGGCAGGGGAGCTTGGTCGGCAACACCCATCAGCTGGGCTGGCACTCCCAGCCAGGCTGCCTGGGCCCCAAACCACGGTAACCAGAGCTGCCGGGAGTTGGTGGATTAGCATGGCTGCCTGCCCACCCACCTGCCCATCACCAGGGCTGCTCTTTTCCTTTCCTAAAAAGGCAGCCGGGCAGAAGAGCTGGGCAGGTGAACTCGGGCCTGGGGCAGAGGAGTGCTGGGCGGGGTGGCACAGGTGGCTTTGCCGAGGGTTTGGGAATCTCAGCCCTGGCCTTGGGCCAAACTCTTCCTGGCTCTGGAAATCAGTTTTCTCATTTATAAAAAGGGGTGGTAGGCAGCTGGGTCTCCCTTAAGTGGCTTTGATGGGATTGGGGGATGTATATCCTGAGGTCCCCCAGCCCTGACCCAGGTTGGAGGGCTGCTGGGCAGCAAAGAGGCCCAGATTCTCTCTCCACGGGAAGCCAACCACTTCCCAAATGCAGGGGCTCAGTTTTAAATCCCAGCTCTGCCATGTACCACTGCGACTTTCGGGAGCAGCCTCGCCTGAGCCGTGTTCCTCCTCTATAAAGGTGGTGAGGTAGTCAGTGCGCCCCAACCAAGGAGCTCATGAGCCCAAGACGACCCCACGCGGTGCAGCCCCAGTGTACTCCCCTTCGGCTCCTTTCCATCCTCCCTGACTCCCTTCCTCCTGCTTCTCTCTGCTAACACCCAGTAACAGAGCATTCTGAGACCGCCTTCTGAGGCTGGCTCGCCTGCAGCCGCCTGGCCCCAGGACAGAGCACGGATTCCAGGTCCTGAGCTCAGAGAGTCCAGGTCTGGGAGTGAGGGCGAGACTTGGAGCCAGGCAAAGCTCGACAGGCCTCAGTGCCAGACAGTGGCACAAGCGTTTCTGAGGCTCTGGGTCAAGTGTGATGGGTCGCTGGCCTGGCCACTTGCCAGAGTGTGATCTTAGCCTCTACCCTTCGCCTGCAAAATAGGGGTGTGTGCTCCATTCTGTTGCACTGCAAAAGTGAAAACTGCTTCTAGAACTCCAGAGAGCGGCCACGGGAGGCCCTGTGGCAGAGGAGAGGGGGCAGGTGGCTAGTCCTTCAGAGAATCCACACGCACTTTCCACGCTGCCAAGAATGGGAATCTAGGCCCTGGAGCTCTCTAGGGTTTGTTAAATGCTGGACACAGGGCCTGGCACAGAAACGGGGCTGCTTGTTTCTGCAGCGCGACAGCATCTGTCCTGACTGATGCACCCTGGCTCAGAGCCCGGGGCTCCACCCAAGCCCCGCAGTCAGCAGAGGTGACCGCACTTTCCCCCTGCAGGAGGACCCACTCGCCACGGTGAACGCCCGCATCCGGCCTCTTGCTCTCCAGTGGCATCTCCTTCCCGCCTCCTCCGCACCCACATCCGTGGTCAACACTGGCTTCATCCACAACTGTCCCAGCTAAATGTGCAAAGACAACTAACTTGCAACCTTTTTTTCTGTCTTTATCCAAATCTGTCACTTGACCACTGACCGTTTTCCCCTTTGCCTCCTTCCCAGCCTGCAAGTTCAGTGGTCTGTGACCTCACCTCTTCATTTGCCAATACTCTCACCTCCTGTACCCCACTGTCCGTCTGTCCCATGGCCTGGCACAACCCCCACCCTGGTCACATCTCCCCGCTGCGTCCTCCCTGCCCCGGGCAGGCTGCTGAGCACTGCTGCTGGAGGAAGGACCCCCTTCTTGGCTTTCTACTGCTCCCTTCAAAGGTCATTCATACCTGCTCAAACCTCCGGTGTCTTTCCCCAGCAGCTTCCTCCTTCCCACTTAGCAGGTGACTTCACTCCATTTCAAAGAGAAAATTCCTCTGCAGGAGTGCCCTCAACTTCCTGTCACCAAGCAGCAGACGCACTGACTTCCCCTGCACCTCTTCTCTCGGGTCACCATGAGAGGGGCGGCTGCCTTTCCCCTGAACCTAGCAGGCTCGAATCTCACATCTCCTTCCCACCAGCCCCTAAACACATTCCAGTCTTTCTTCCCTGGACCCCACGCCCAGGTCTCCGCTGCCTTCCGCCCCAGGCCCCTGGGCAGGTGTCCGGACCCGCTCCCTCACTTCCTCACCACCTCCTCAGTCCTCAGCCACCACCCGCTGCCTCCACCATTTATTCAACACCCAGCAGTATTTACGGAGGGCCTGCTGTGAGCCAGGCGCTGTGCTAGGCCAGCTTTTTCCCTTAGTCAGTAATGATCCCCTTGGTGCCGAAATAGACAGACCCTCAAAGGCTCTTAGCGCTAAACTTCCAGGCAGCATTTTACCCGATGTGATACAGTAGGCGGTTAGACAGACACGGGCAGAGTAGGAATGATGGGCCAGGTACAGAAGGTCACCAGGGTGGAAAGTGCTGGTTGCCTAGCAACAAGCAAAACTGGGAAAACAAGTAAGGTGGGACCTCAACCCCAGGGTGACCTTTCCTCCTCTAGCATACGTGGAGTCATACAGTTTAGACCCCCTGACCTTCCATGTTGCTGGTCACATCGTTTGGACCCTCCCCTGACTTTTCCTCCCCTTAGAGGAGGAACAAGGGGGTCAGGGAATAAAATAGCCTCATGTGACTCCCATAGAAGCCCTTGCGTGACCACGTTCTTAAGCATGAAGCCCCCAGGATAATGATATCCCAACCAGCATCAAATAATCCTAGGAACAAAGTCTCAGGTCTGTTGATTACAGAGACAGAGGTAATATCCAGGCCTCTGCTGTGGGTCAGCTCCAGGCCCAGAAATGCAGCAAAATCAGACGAATGGACACCCTAACTGACATCAGGACCAGCTGCGTTGACTAATGACCCCCTGACTTGGTGCTGACCAATCAGCAGAGACCACGACCCTGAAAGGTCACACCTGGAAAGCCGATGAATATTCAACTGAGATCCTCCCCTAAACTCCCAGCCTTTGGGAACCAGATAAAACCCCTTGAGACCAAGGACCCAGTGCTCTCTTGCACATGCGCATGCTCTCTCTCCCCCTCTGCACTTTTAAAAATGCAGAAGGACAGGCCCAGGGAGCTTCCAGGCTGGAGAACGTGTGGAGGTGCTCGGGGAGTGGTGTGCTCTGAGAAAGTATGAAATCCTCTTATCCTTATAGAATAAGCTAGTAAATGTAAGTAAATGTTTCTCTGAGTTCTGTGAGCCGCTCTAGCAAATTAGTTGAGCTCAGGGAGGGGGTGGTGGGAACCTCTGATTTATAGCTGGCTTGTCAGAAGCCCAGGGGCGCAACCTGCGTTTGCGACTGGTGTTGAAGGGGGGTTGTGGGGGCCGTCGTGAGACTGAGTCCTTAACCCGTGGGATCTGGTGCTATTTCGGGTAGATAGTGTCAAAACCGAATTAATTGCTAGGTGGTGTGAAAAAAGCATCGCCACTTTGGAGGACCAATCCCTCCTGTCTGCCCACCGCCCTCTTCAGTGGCTCCTTCCCCTCCTCAAGGAGTTTTCCAGGAAAGGGTTCTGGGGTGACTCAGACTCTCGTTGGACTACAGCTTTTGTTCTCTCTGCCCCAGCAATTACGGCCGTGTGATTGAGTAATTAATGATGTCATTATTTGCTTAAGGACGGCCTTTCCTGTTCAAACGTAAGCCCTTTGAGGGCGGGACCATTTGTTGTTTCCCAAGATTGGCCCGTCGCTGGTGCTCAGCAAATCGTTGTGGAGCACAAAAGGGGGGGACCCATACCTATCTTTTCATCCTTGTGACCCCGGGACCCCGTGCAAGGCCTGCTCAGAGGGGATTTGCTGCAGGCTCACTGCGTTCGAGGCTCATTAGACCCTGTGTACACCTCCTCACTTACCTCACGATAACCCTCCATGTTACAGAGTCGGGGGCCCACCGGGGTTGGGTTGCTTGCCCAAGGTCACACGGGCAGCGAGTGACCGTGCCGTGATCTTATTCCACGTCCATCATGAGTTGAATGGTGATCCCTCAAAATTTAGTCCCACGTTCAGAACCTATGAGTGTGAATTTACTTGGAAAAAAGATCTTTGCAGATGTAATTAAGGATCTCAAGATGAGGTCATCGTGGACTAGGGTGGGCCCCCCATCCAATGACGAGTGTCCTTAGAAGAGGGGGAGGGGGAGAGAGACACGCCGAGAGGCAGAGGCAGAGGGCAGAGTCGTGCAGGCACAAACCAAAGCGTGTCAGGGACTGTCTGCCAGCGCCAGGCGCCAGGAGAGAGGCATGGAACAGATCGTCCCTCGGCCTCCAGAAGAAACCCACCCTGCGACACCTCGCTTTCAGACTTCCGGCCTCCAGAGCTGGATGAGAGCAGTTCTCTCCCAGGGCGGGGAGGGGCCTGGGGAAGGCGACTGTGAGAACACAGTTCTGTTGTCTTTAGCCTCCTCATTTGTGGCAATTTTGTCACGGCAGCCCCAGGAAACTAATATAGACCCCAAACCACATGGCGATGACCCTGGGGTCTCCTCGCCAGGCCTGGGAGCAAGGGATCCCAGAGTCGCCAGCTGTGTGACTGTGGCCTGGTCACTCACCTTCTCTGGGCCTGACTGCTCTGTGGCGCACCGAGCCCTGAGACGCCAGTGTCCCTCCGACCCTGGCATTCTACACACAGCTGTCAAGGAACACCACGAGCCAGGCGAGCAGGGCTATGTTGGGATTTTCAAATTTATTCCAACATGCGGTCTTTTTTCTTTTTTTAAAAATATCCCCAGGCTGAACACTCAGCCCGAGCTGTAATAAAGGCAATTATTATACGTGTAAAAACTTCTCATTCACAGTACAGATGTAATTTACAACAAAGGTCACACACATCAATACTGAGCATTTTCGTCCTGTTGTCCGTCAGACTCTGTGCTTTAGACGCGCGTAGATTTTTTTGTTGTTGTTGAGTTTTTGTTTTCTTTTGCACTGATATATACCATACCACCATTGCAAGATGCAAGTATAGAAACTGGAGATTAAATAAAATTACAGGCAAAACTACCCCATCCCAGTGCGGTTGCTGTACATATCTACAGTGTGAGTCTTAGAAGGTATTGCCATTTAAGAACATAGAAACTCTCTACAGACAAGTTCACGGACAGAATACGTACACCTTGCAGAGAAAAAAGGCAAATCTTTATCTTACAGAGAGTGTGTATCTTACATCTGCCGACACGTTTCTTTTTTCTGTTTCTTTTCATTTTTTTTAAACGCTAAATTGAGTAACGTGATCCTAAGGGCCGAAGCCGTTTTCTAATGGAGAGTGGACCGGACTCATGATGCAGAAACTGCATTTGCGGGACAGGCCTCAGGAACGGTCTCCCCTCGGTCAAGGCCGTGGACCGTCCTCCCGGACGGCTGCCCGGGCGGGACTTTTGCTTAAGAAGGATTTGTCCGAAGAAAGGTTCAGCTCAGACACAGTGCTCGTTCCCGTGTACGAGGGCCAGGCGGGAGTAGAGTAGGGGGGAGAGATTGGGAAGCTGACTCCCTCAGACTCCCCCCCCCCTCCCCCGCAGAGCGCCCTGGGGTCTGGAAGGTGGAGGTGGGAGAGGGAGCAGTTCACAGCCTCTGGCCGGGGGTGGGCTGCACAGGGGATCTCAGTGGGCAGGGAGGGGCCTGGGGAAATGTGCCTCAGAGAAAAAATGGGGTTAGTATCCAGAGTGACCTTGAGCTTTCTGAGGATGAAGGGTGTTCTGGAGGGCGGGCCTGGGGCAAGTGGCTTAGAATCCCCCACAGAGGGCAAGGGTTGTCTGCGAAACCCTAGCATGTGTTCCTCCCCGCCACCCCCGCCCCCCTTGCCAACACCACCCAAGGACCAGAGCTGGCCTGTGCTGAGGAGCGCGCGTCCCCACACTTTAACAGCGCACGCCACAGGTTCCGGGGCCACCCAGCCAGCGCTGCTCCCGCCACCGCTCCTCAGTGTGCACAGCAGTGTCCCGGGGAAACTGGAAACGCGGATGTGGTCGGGAGCAGGGCAGGGGCCCGGGACAGCATGCGGCAAGTCTCTTTCCAAGTTCTGAAGGTGTGCGGGCCGGCCTCTGTGTTCCGGGAGCGGGGAGAGAGTCTGGCAGAGGGGGTTAGAGCTCTGCCCGGGGACACATGGCCCAGCCTGGTGGCACTGACTCCGCTCTCTGAGCACCTGTGTGGGGCAGCAGCCCTTAGGCCAGATTCTGCTGTGGAATGTGTCTTTGTTACTGAGAAATGGGTCTCTGGGGTCTCCTGGACTCGGTCCCCTCTACCTATGCCCGTGGCCTGAGTGACCACGAGGACTCGCCCCTGCTGGTCACACCGTCCATATCTACACCTTCCAGGAGAGAAACTTTGTGGGTGGGCTATCTGAGTAGAGAGGGAACGATGCCCAGGGGAGCTGGGGGTACAGAGCGGGTGAGGGGCATGACCACCCCCAAAATCAGGGGCTAATCCAACGGAGTACCTGGTCTGTGGCTGTGTGGCTCTGGGGCTGGAAGACCAGGCCCAGGAAGACTTCAGGCCTGGGCTGAAGCAGTGCCTGTATCCAGCCCCCAGGCCTCAGTGCTTGAAGTCTCTAGTTCAGGGGTTGGATTGAAGGGGGAGGGGAGGAAGGGCCCGGCCTCGGCCTGTGCTGTGTGCTGCTCGGTCCCTTCCCACCTCCTGCCAGGCTGAAACAGAGCCAGTATGGTCAGGGCCCGGCTTGCTGGCCTGCTCCAGGGTGGGCAAGAGCCCCAAACACTGGTCAGGCAGCCGAGAACTGCTGAGAACAGCTTGCTAATCCCACCCCAGCACCCTGGAGCCCACTGACCCCCAGGAGACCCTTTCCCTCTTTCCCCCTTTTTGTCTTAGCTCTGAGTGAGGTCAAAGGAACATGAACTAGTTGGTGCAGTAGAGGTTGGGCCAGTGACTGCTGTGCCTACCTGGTGGGGGCCAAGCAGGGCAGGGCCCTGGACGGGAGGAAGAGGGAGTGATGGCTGAGTTTGGAGAGCTCACAGCTGCGCAACCCTCTCCACCTTCCAGTGTCCGTCTGAGCAACGGCACAGGAGTGTTCTGCGGGTGCAGCTGCCCCACCGCCTGACCGAGGGCTGGGGGCCGGCCAGGGGAGTCCCTGCTCTGCCACATGGCCTCGGCGCCCAGCCCTGGTGGTGGGGGCGGCGGGGCGGCGGGGGCATGTGCTTTCTCCCCCTTGAAGAAACTAAAGAAAATTTCTGGAGGGTTGGGGGAAAATCCCCCTCTTTCAGAGCAGGGGAAATATGCTAGAGTTCAAATTCCACATTTCAATTTGAGATTTTAATTTCTGGCCACGTTATTTTTCTTACAAAGTAGGTTTCCGCCCCAGCAAAAACAGGGCAGCTTCTTGGAGGAGGATGTGGGGATGAGGACGGGGGCCCTAGCTCGAACTGACCGCTCTGGAAAAGAATTGAAGGGACTCAGGACAATTAAAACGCCTCCAGGTCAAGAGAATCTATGGAGTCTGGGGGAAGTACCCAGCAGCATCCTCTCTTCCCACCAACCTGAGGGTAGTGGCGGCCTGTCAGTGTGGGGGCTCAGATGGGGAACCAGTCCTGAAACTTCCTGTGCTGAGTCCTGGAAACACCCAGCCATGAAGGAAAAGGGCCCTTTGTACCCCACAGACCAAATGAGAAACGAAACCCAAGCCCCAGCTTCTGGAATAGCAAGGCTATGCGCCTTGGATCTTGACCCCTGGGGGCTGGGCTCTGCCACTCCAGCCTTGAGAGGAATTTCTAGAACAAGGAAGGCAGCCTGCAGCCAGGGCCCTAAGAGCAAGGCCGAGGTCAGGTGCTTGGGAAGCAGGAGATGGATGGTCAGAGCTCCCTTCCAGCCCAGGGTCTGGGGGAGGGGCTGGGGGGTGTGGGGTGGGGCTGGGGGTGTGGGGTCCTACTGCTCAAAGGCCAGGATGGGCCCAGTACTCGGACCACCTGGGCATCTGGGAGCCCTGGCCTGGGGAACCAACCAGCTCCTTCCTACCTTCTGCCTGCTATTATTTTGTGTTGAAATCCTAGGAAAAGAAACAGATTTTCTTGGGAAAATGGGAGCTGGAATTTTCTGGGCTTGCTCACGGAGGCTGAGTGGAGTCTCCCTGCTGCGTCTGTGTCCCTCTGTCTGGGGCTCCTGGCCCCGCTGCGGGCAGTGAGGGGTGGCTGCTAGCTGGGGTGGGCTAACGTGGCAATAAACAGGACATAAACACCTGTACATAGGAGTGCTTGCTTTTGCATTTAATTATATATTTTTAAAAGTTTTTTTTTCTCCCTCAGTGCATCCCCTATCCCTTAGCAAATGGCTGCCTCTCGCCAGCCTTGCGGGGTGGCTGCTGACCCCCGTGGTGGAGCGTGAGGCCCCACCTATACCCTTTCTGAAAAAAAGCACAAAATATTCACAGCCTCAAACTCCTCGTGGGTTTTTTTATGTGTGTGTATGTTTTGTTTGTTTCTTTTCAAGCAACAAAAGGTACAGAAAAAGGCACAGGTAACTGCATACATGAAAAGGTACAACCGAGGGGGGCTGAGCAGAGGCTGCTGGGACACGGGGACAGACAGGAGGGGCAGCCCACGAGAGCAAGATGATCGAGGAAGCTGGCTGGAAGCGTCTGTTGCCGAACACCGGAAGCCAGATGCTGAAGCTGTCGGAGAGAGGCTAAGTGCTTGGAGGGCCCCTGTCCGTGGGCTGGTGTGCCAGCGCCCCGGGCCTCCCACTTCCTGCGGGCTCGGAGGAGCCCTGACTGGTCCTGGCTTCCCCAGAGAGGTTCCTCCTCCGGGCTGGGAAGCGAGTGGTGGCCTCTGTCAGGCAGCCCACGGAACTGCTGCAGTCCAGTGGTGGGGCAGCGGAGGCCAGGGAGCTGGCCAGCATGTGTGGTGACTCCATGCGGGGGCTCCAGGACTCTGCCTGGCGGCCTTGGGGTGGCTGGAGTGAGGCCTCGGGCCGGGCACGGGGGCTGTGCGTGGGCGCGGGCTCTGCAGATGCGCCAGCCTCATGGGCCTCCCAGTCGGGAGGTCTGCCTGGGCCTCTGCTCGTCCTCGCCCTCTCCTTGGGGTAGTCCCTGCCCTCCAGCTCTGAGGACAGTGTGAACTTGGAGACCTTAGCCACGGGGGACACGGAGGCTGACGAGCTCTCGGTGGGACTCCAGCGGCCTCGCTCCTGGGCCTCCCTGGCCCCTGTCAGGTCGCTGCCACCCCCTGAGAAACCACTGACCCAGGTGGGCCCTGGAAGCAGGGTGGGTTGGGCCCCCGGCCGGGCCTGCACCATCTGGATCCCACCGATGGGAATCAGCGGGCACGGGGCACGGGCCAAGTGCTGCGAGTGCAGGGGGAGGTGGCTGAAGATGTTCTCTGTCCGGGCTGGGGTGTGGCCGTGGAAGTCATGGGGGGCGGAGAAGGGTCGGGAGGAGATAGGATGAGCAGGGCCAGGTGAGCAGGAGGGACTTCGGGACTCGGCCTTCTGCTGGGGTCAGAAAACAAGACAAGGTAAGGCCAGGTTGTACACTGCAGAGGGGGGTGGTGTGGATTGCTCTGGGGAGCTGCGGTGCTATGACCCCCATGCGCCTGGCCCTCTATCTTGGTTCTGCAGAATCTCCTGTTCCTAAAATGGCCTTGACCCAACTTTACCCCTGGACACGAGTTCCCAGTCAAGGCTCCTGACCTTCACCCACCACCAGGGATTTTAACGTGACCCCGCAAATAAAAACCAAGGCGAGCCTTCTACATCACGCTCCCCCAGAAGCCTGAATCCCTGGCGAGGGTGTCGATGCTGCTGGAGGTGAGAGGTGGTGTGGGGCCATGGCACATGGTGACGGTGACGTGACAGTGACAGTGACGGGAGGATTGCGGGGAGGGAGAGGGAAGTTAACAGTGGTGGTGCCGTCAGGGCTGGGGACCACGGCAGCATCGGTGGCAGGGCAGTGGTGGCAACAGCAGTGCCTGCTGCTGATGTGGCAGCACGGACCAAGCTGACGAGGTGGCAGTCGTGGTGTGCTGGGCGCCATGACAGCTGAGAGGGTGTTGGTGATGGTGACGGTGATGGTGCTGAGGGTAAGGGACGGTGTTGACTGTGGCATCTCTGAGGATGCTGGTGACAGTGATGCTGAGGTGTGATGATTTAGGTTAAGCTCTGCCATCTGCTCGAAGAACACGTGGGGATGGGGATGGAGTGGGAAGAGACTGGCGCGGGGCCAGCTCCCAAGTCCACGCTCTGCTGCTTCCGAGGCTAATCAACTGGTTTTCAGGCAGCCGGCACGGCGCCCGGCACAGACAGCACCCCGTGGACATTTGCTGAGTTACCAGGGACCACCGTACTGGCAGGGCTGTTTCGCTCCAGGCCTGGCGCCTCAGGGGAGAGTGATTCTGTAGCCCCCACCCACAGGGAGCAGCCCCCCACCCACCGGGAGCAGTGAGAGGCCCAGCCACTCCGGGGCAGGAACTCACCCATGTGGAGGCACAGGTCTCGGGGCTTCTGCCAAGAAGCTTGTGAGGTAGAGGCGCGGGCCGGTAGGGAGCCCGTGGGGCCAGCCCCGAACTTGGGCCGCACTTGCCCGCCGAGGGGCTGCCCGGCCCAGCCAAGGCCCACTTCCCCGGCAGCACTGACTGTGGTGGTGACTCAGCCTGGCCTGGTGACCGTCTCCTGGTGGGCGAGTGTTGGGGGGTGCCTGGGTCTGCGGCACCCTCATGTTCGGGAGGCAGATGCACCCGAGGGGGCAGCTCCCTTCCCGGGGGGTGGGGGTTGAGAGGAGACAGCTCAAGTCTTGGAGACCCACAAGGAAGAGGGCCGGCCTGGGAGCCAGGCGGGCTCCGAGCCGAGGCCTGTGGCTCTCGGGCCGGTGAATGTTGCTGGGGAGACGAGTCGCTTTTGGTTAGCGGGTGTTTGTGGGCAAGTGGTGAGCGGCTGCTTGCTTCTTTGCCCGGGGACCATGGCCTTCTCGGGGACAAGGCCTTAGAGCTCAGGGCTGAGCTTGTGTCCTTCTCCACGGGGCCTGCAAGGGCCGGTCCCGGCCGGGGCGGGCACAGAACGCTTTGGCTGGATGTGGAGCAACTGCCTGCTTCCGAGACCGAGCCGCCCTGCGCGGCCTGGCTGCCAGAGGCGGCGTCTGGGGGCCGAGGGCCCCGAACAGGCGAGGAGTCTGCGGGCAGCGTGGCGGGTGGGCGGGGCAGGGGTGCCTCTGAGGACGGTCCTGATGGCTCGTCCTGGCTCTCATCCTCATCTTCATCCTCGTCTTCATCCAGGTCTGAGTCCGAGTCCGAGTCCTCCAGGTCTGAAAACTGGTGCTCCGCCGCTGCCTCTGCACCCTCCCGCCCTTCTGAGTCCTGGAATGGGTCGTCGCTGGTTCCTGCCAGGCAAGCACAGGAGGCCTGGGGTCACAGCTGACCCCACAGCTCCTCCTCGCTGAGCCCCAGGGTCCTCGTCTGCAGACAAGTCTGAGAGCCATGGCAACGGCACAGGATCATTGAGAGGGTCAGGGACACAGCAAACGTGGGGACACTTTATCAACAACCACAGTGAACAAACTGCCTGGTATCGCCCATGTGCCGGGTGTGGCTCTAAGGGCTTCGTGGGCATTAATTCATTTAGTCCCCATGACCCTGTGAGGGCGGCACTGTTCTCCTCTCACATTACAGGTGGGGAAACTGAGGTAAAAGAGACTAAGTGACCAGCCTGAGTAAGGTAAGTAGCGAGGCTGGGATTGAAACCCAGCAAATAAGACAGGCCTCTTTTTGTTGTTCTGATTTTTTCATTAATACGTCAGTGCTGCCCTTACCACGAGCAGGTTAAGCCCCCCTGCTGTGCCTCAGGCTCCCCCTTTGTCAAATGAGAGTGACAGTCTTGCCCCACAGGATTTGACAGTAAATGCATCCCTAACACAGAGAGAGGGCTCCAATAGCTATGGTCACTGTTAATACGGTCATGAAGAAACCCATTATTCCGGGACACGGCAGCCATGCTGGCCGGTCCAGCAGCACGGGGCTTTGGTCTGTCCAAACGTGCATCTGCTGCCGTGGCCAGGCTGCTGCTGGATGCCACGACAGCCTCTGGCAGGTGGCAGAGCAGGGCCCCGTCCTAGCAGTCCCTGCCCAGACGACCCGCTGCCCTTGTAGAAAGCTAAGCTGCTCCCAGTTGGGGCGGGGGGTGGGGAGGGGAGCTTCAAAATATCAGCATCCTGGTCTGGCTGCCGGTAGAGTGCAGCCCCAGCTGGCTGAGTCACCTCTAACACGACACAGGTCTCGTTGGGGCGGTAATGAAGATGGCAGCAATCAGGACTCTGGGGGAGCTGCACTGACATCTGGCCTGCTGGGCAGGCTCCTGAAGGTTTGGGTCCTGCTGGCCATCTCCAGGCTCATTGCCAGTCCCGCCACCTCCCTCGGACATGCCAGCACCCATTCCACTACCGACTGGGAGAACTGGACACACACTCAGACTCAGGCCACCTGTGCACCCAGGCTTCTGAGCCCCCCATGCCAAGATGTCCAGGGGCTAGAAAGTGCAGCATTCACGCATTCAAATAGCTCAACATGCAACAGTAAGATGCATGAAATGAACGACAGTGGGCATTCAGGAGGATGTAGGTCAAAAAGCTCTGGGGTGGAGCTGGGGCTAGCAGGGGAAGGGAGCAGAGTGATGGGAGGGGGAGAGACCTGGGACTGGGAAGGGAGCAGGGATGTGGGAGGGAGTGGGGTGCACAACACGCTTTGCAGTTTTGCCCCAGGCATTGCCTTCTCTGCCTAAGACTTCAGTGGAGGCCTGCTTCAGCCTCAGGAGCTCACCTGGCCACTGGGGGAAATCCAGGCCCAGACCGGGGCAAGCGGGGCTTCCCCAGGATCACCCCACGGGTAATGGCCAAGTCGAAACTAAGGTTTACAACTCTTGCATTATTGTACTGCCAGTTTAAAAATAATTTTATGCCTCAAGAAGTAGAAAATGGTCTCGGTTTGAGTCTCAGCTCCACCTTGTTCTTGCTGTATGATGGTGGACAACTTACTCTCTCTCTCTGTGTACAGCTTTCTCATCTGTAAAAAGGGGGTGCAAGTAATAGAAGCCACTACATGAAGCTGTGGGGAGGATGGCAAGGATCTGACACAGTAAGTACCTGATAAACCTCAGCTATTATCTATCTCAAGTACCCAGGACTCAGCAGCCAGCCAGTATTACAAGCATTTTGCAGTTGAGGTCAGAGGGAGAGTTGGGACCAGGGTCCCCTGACATCCAGCAGAGAAGGCCCCTGAAGACTCCCATTGAGGATGAGGAAGTTGAGGCTCAGAGCAGGGCAGTGGTCTGGCCTGGACACCCGTTGCCAGTTGGTGGGAGCCAGGGGTCCTCTGCCCAGAGCAAGGTTCCCCAGGACCCCCACATCTGGGCTCCTGCAGGGCTCTATGGCATGCCCCTATCCTGGGGGCCCATTCCTAACGCCCCAGAGAGCAGCCGGCCACTGCTGGGATCCCTGCTGGCTCTGGGGCCTGGGACGGAAGAGACAGAATGAAGAGTGCAAGGGTGCTCACGAGTTTCAGCCACACGGTGGCGCTAGTGCTCAACCTCTAATGGCCAGGGTGGGGCTGCGGCGCGGGCCTGAGCACCGAGCTACACTCCTGATTGCTATTCGTTGTCCAACAGACAGGCTCCTCCTGGAATCTTCCTCAGCGTGGGGAGTGGCAATTCCATCCTTACAGAGTCTTAGGCTACAGACCTTGGACTCATCCTTGGCTCCTTTTTTTTCTGATGTTCCCCCACCCTCCCTCACGTGTCAGCAAGACCTGTTGACTCTACCTGCAGAACGCACTTCTCCCCACCTCCACTCAGCTTAACCGGTCCAAACCAACCGGTACTCAGCCTGGATCGCTGACTCAGCCGCGCCCCCTACCGGCGGCCTTTGGCACACAGCCAGAGGCATGGAAAGTCAGGGAAGGTCACTTTCAGGGACAGCCAAGTCTGGCCCTTGAGGATCCTTGGCTTCCATCACCCAGCAACAGGTGTCCAGAGCAGACCACTGCCCTGCCCTGAGCCTCAACGTCCTCATCCTTAAAGGGGGTCTCAGGGGCCTTCAGGGGCCTTCCCTGTTGGATATCAGCAGACCCTGGTCCTGACATTTCCTCTGACCTCAACTGCAAAATGCTTGCAATGCTGGCTGGCTTCACACCATCCCAACAGAGAGAGACCCCTCCCCACACTTCCCAGGCCCTCCCGCACAGTCTCTGCTTCATGCTCGTTGCCCCTGCCCAATACACACGTCACTGCCCGCCTCCCCTCTGGGATGTAAACCTCTCAAGGGCAGACTCCCCAGCAGCCAGCAGAGGGCCGGCACAGGGCTGCTGCTCAGATACCATTTCTGTAGGTTTCATCCTCAGATAAGGTGGGTACGGCCATCCTTTTTGCCGCACTGGGAAACCGAGGCTGGGAGAGAGTCAAGGACCAGCCCAGAGTCCCATGGTTGTCTCCCAGTGCGGTGCCTGTCATCACCTCTTGGCTTCCACCCAGGGAGGGCTCAGGTTCCCGCCCAGCCACCAGGCAGTGGGGTTGACACAGAGCCACCATTTCTGTGTGATTTTGGGCATTGCTTTTTATCTGTCTGAGCTTTCCTTTCCTCTGCTTCCAATGGGCAACACGAGTTTCCACCACCAGTCACGAGGACTCAGTGAGACTTCTGTAAATAGCCTGACAGACATTCTTGATAAGAATGGTAACCTCATTCCTTATTTTGGGAGAGCAGCCTCAAGTTCATTCAATAATGCTGATTTATTTCACCTAAAAGAGAGTATGATCTGACTCATTTGTGAAACTGCAAATATATCCCCAAGTCAGAGAAACAAAAGCAGAATACACACACACATACACACACTCTCTCTCTCTCTAAGTCCTGATTCTGATGTTAGGAAATCTGGTCAAAGGTCTGCCAGGTGCAGGAGGAATGCCTATGGCCTCCACCCCCCCCCCCCGCATTGGTGGGGCTGCCAGTCCACTTGCCAAAGCCCTTCTGGCCCCCTCCCTGGGTGCCGCGGCTGGACAGTGTCCAGCCAGACCCACTGCCTTCCACTCACCTTTTCCTCTGCCCCTTCTCCCCAGAAACTGGGCCTGATAATGCTCTTGCTTATGAAGGACTACGACCGGGATGTGGTGTCGGGGTGTGGGATGGGAGGGGAAGGCAACAGGTCCGGATTTGGCTCTCTTCGAGCCACCAGCTCTAAAGGGCCCAGGGGTCAGTCCCCTGCCCAGTGTGTAGGTGTGAGTGTGGGCACGGGACGTATGTGCGCACCTTACAGTGTCACGGTGAGGGTTTGCTGAGATAATTTGCTGAGATAATAATGGCATATTTTAGAATATGCCCGACATGTCGTGGTTGCTGTTAATGTTGACGAGGATTACTCATGTATTAATTTACTCAACACACGCTCGCTGAGCACCCTCGAGTGCAAGACCGTAACACACAATAGATATGGCTGCACAGGACGTACTTGCAGTGTATGGAGGGGGTGATCATTCTGTGACTTTAACCTGGTCTCCCAGTACTTGGGAGACTGGAGGAAAGGGCATGGGAGGGGGAGGGGAGGGAGGGGGGAGAAGGACGGAAAGGAAGGGGATGGGGAGAGGGGCAGGTAGAGGAGCGGGCGGTGGAGGAGGAGGGGTGTTGGGGAGGACAGGATAAAGAAAATTGGCAACTCATTACCTTCTTCGGCTTCCAGCTCCTCCAGCACCCCCGTCTCTTGGCACTTTTTGCTGTGGGCCTTCGACTTCATGTGCTTAGTCAGATTCCCTGGAAAGCAACGAGAACAGACTCAGGCTTGGCCGGAGGACGGGGGCCAGGGCAGGCCCGGGGCACACAGAGGCAGCGCCTGGCTGGCGGGCTGTGGCTTCTCAGCCCGGCTGAGGCCCCGCCAGCCTCAGGGGCTGGACAGGGGCCTGCACTCAGGCTGGGCTGTGCAGCCACAGCCACCGTTCAAAGCCGTACACGGGGGCTGGGGGCTGGGGGGCGCTGATGGGGGACGCAGGGTATAATGAGAAAGTGTGAGATGCTGGTTGAAAAACAAACAAAAAAGAAATTAAAAGACATCTCATGTGCAATAGGTTTTCCTGCTTTTGCTTTAACTCTGGGCCCGGGAACCGGTGACACTCATCACACAGGATGATTGGCTTGGCTCCCTCAAACGCTGGGGTGACAGCAGAGCTCCCATTAACCGACATGGTGGCTTGGGTACTGAGGATGCCCTTCTACCTGAGGGGACTTCTGGGGCAGGCCACAGGGAGCCACGGGGTTGGGGCCCAAGCCCTGACTTCCTTAGAGAAGTAATGTCCTGGGCCTCAGTTTCCCCCAGGCCACTGCTTGCTCCATGCCTGCTGAGTCCTCAGGGGGTGGCTAACTGCCCCAAGTGGTCAGTCCATCCCCACGGCCGATGGGCAGGGGCAGCTGCTCCGTGAAATCAGGACAAAGGTGCCAACACCTTCAACGCCCCTCCTCCCCACATGAGCTCAGCGCTTCAAAGGCCACAAAGCCCTGCGTGCTGTGAAGGAGGCAGAGCGCCACCAGCCGGCAGCCCCAGAGGATGCAGGCCAGGGGCCTCCTGGGGTTCCTCTGGGCCCGTCCACATGGTAACACGCGCACGGCTTCTCTGTGGACCGCTACTCTTCCATACGGTGGTTCGCACTGTAAACCGCAAGTTCTCTGAGTTGGGTGCTCTGTCTCGCTAGTCCCAATACTTGGTAAGCTTGAATGGATGGGTGGAGAAAGAAAAACGGACACTGGAACAGATGCATAGAGAGAGACTGGTGGGTGGGTGGATGGATGGATAAGAGGAAATATGCCGTGAAGGGACAGGAGGAAGATGGACAGGTGGATGGGATACTGGATGATTAGATGTGCAGATGGAGAGACAGATGGGGATAAACTATTACACGGAAAGACAAACAAGAGGATGGATGGAAATGGGTCAGTAAGCGGATGCGAGGCTGGAGCACCGGATAGGACAGAAATGTGAGAGTGTGGGGAACGGCTGGCCGGGCGGGTGAAGGGGTGCACGCTCCTTACACACATGTGCCTGCACGGGAGGCCGACAGGCAGGAGGATGAAGGAATGGGAGGGTGTGTGGAAGGTTGGATGGTGGGAGGCCAAATGTGCGGTGGGAGGAACAGAGAGGGTGAGGAAGCAATGGGAGGACCGTGGACAGGAAGGCAACTGTTAGATGCGAGATGGGAGACGTGGGTGAACGGGGAGGGTGGACGGTGGATGGGTGGATGGTGGATAGGTAAATGGGGAGGGGAGATGGTGGATGGGTGAACGGGAGGGTGGACGGTGGATAGGTGAATGGGAGGGAAGACGGTGGATAGGTGAACGGGGAGAGAGCCCATGATGAACCAAAGGGTGATTCTTAATCATTCTGAGAATTTTAAGGAAGCTTCAGGGTTTTGCTGACAGGGCAGTGGGAAGGTCAGTCTGGGGGTGCAGGCCCAGGGCAGCAGGGACGGGAGAGGAGCTGTTTCTCTGTCCCCACAGTCCGTGACTGTCTCTTTGCCATCTCTGATCTTCCTCCTCCAACTGCACAGAAACCGGGCCTCTCACTGCTGGCCAGAGGGGGGCAGAGTCACAGCCCCCAGGGTTGTCCCGTGGTCAGAGGGTTCCCAACGGTCGCTACCCGACATCGGGGGCCTCGCCCTCACTGTGATGAGCAGGCCGGGCCCGAGGAGGACGTCAGGGGCGGTAGAGGCAGTGGGGTCCTCCGTGGGCCCGGGACACGAACTGTCTCCTGAGGTTCGGGGACCACCCGCCACCCCCGGCTTCCCCAGACCACAGAGGACTGTGAACGCTGCTCGTTCTGTCTGCGACATGATTGTCGTGCGTATTCTGCCCGGAAGGTTCGGGTCTCTTTCCGACCAAGTTAGATGCCGAGCACGCAATGGGTGCACAGCAGCCTCGTGTGGGAAGTGCTCTTTTCATCACAGAAGCGAAATCTTGGAAGAGCCTCACAGACCACGTAACCCAATCCCCGCCAGGCCAGGGTTCCCCTGCTTTCGCTCTGACTCCTGGTCCTAGTGCTGACAGCACCTTAGACACGGCTATTGACGGTCTCAGCTGCTGGGCTGCCCCACGAGAGATCCTCAGAACCCGCACAGCGAAGCCACCAGCCAGGCCACGCTGCCAGTTACCGCAGAGCCCTGTCTAGGACCAGGTCTCAGGACTCCAGGGGCCTTGCTGCTCCACATGGCTGCATGGAACCCAGATGGTCTCGGAGCTTGATGGCCTTGGGTTTGAGTTTGGCCTCAGCCACTTGCTCGTTGCGCGCTCCCGGCCAAGTTTCTTAACCTCCTCGGCCCTGGTTTCTGCAACTCTAAAGTAATACCCACCTCTCAGGGCTGCTGGTTGGTTAATGAGAGAGCGTAAGTAGGTGACAGCAGACTGTGCCTGGCGGAGAACAGACGCCCACTGCACGGGACCTCCTTCCTTCCCCCACCATACACCACCTCCCTGCCGCCCCCCGAGACGACCACTCTTTACTGAGCACCAGGGGACTCCACCACATGCCACACTGAATGTGGAGGACAGAGATGCTGAGATGATGCTGGTGATGCAAATGGCTTTGCCCTGCAGCCCGGGCTCCAGGGCTCTCAGGAGAAGGTGCCAGACAGCCCCAGGAGGACTGCTTTCCTCCGCCCCTGCTGCTGGGGTCTGCGGGGGGAGTCAGGGAGTCCGACGCGGCTTTGCCTGGAGAGGCTGTGTGGGTTCCGGGAGCGAACTCTGGATGAGCAGCCCTGCGTGTTATCAGCACCCTCCCTGACTTCCCCTCCCGGCCGGTCTCCCCCTCTGAACTGAGGGAGGTGTGCCCGATGGCCACAGGTGTCTTTTGAAGCCTGGACATTGTTTCTCTGTCAATGGGCAGAGCCTTGCCATGCAGAGTCCTCAGCTTCTCCTAGTCATCCCAGGCCCCTCCCACCCCCAACCCCTCCACCAAAAGTCCGGCAGTCCTGGAGTGGAGGAGGAAAGGCAGGTGGAGGGAAAACGATGGACATCTGGAAGAGAGGCAGAATGTCCACTAGGAACACTAGCCGATGACCCTGTCTGCCTGGCTCGGCTCTGACCAGCCGCCCTCTCTCTGCCCTGCAGCCTGGCGGACACGAGGCCTTCCCACAACCGTCAGTTCTGTCCCCCGAGGCGATCGGTGCAAGCCACCCCCTTGGCCTTGGGAACCATCTGAGAAGAGGAAATGGGACCCCCAGACCTCCACAGGAACCTTTGCCACCTCACCCACTGAGACCCCCTCAGCGAGTGCCCAGGGGACCGAGCTGCCACCACAACGTCTGACACAGAGACGGAGACAGAGACAGGCAGACAGAGACGAACAAGGAGGCTCTCCTGGCCAGGAGCAGTCAGGCGGTGGGGACCGAGGGCCCTGCGGGCCACCAGGCCCAGCCTCAGCCCTCCCACAGCCTGGCTGGGCTGGAGCCCCGGGGGGTGGAGGGGAGGCGGAGGCAGCCCAATGGGGGCTGTGAGCCATGAGAGCAGGGGCCCATGGCATCTGAGTGATGGCTGAAGGAGGGCACGTGGCCCAGGGAGGAGCAAGAGTCTCGGTGTCCTGCCCCCACCCCCCATGTGCAGAGAGAGCCAAGAGTGAGCTTTCTTGGCGTCGACCCACTCCCAGCCAGCCCCTCTCCGTGGTCACAGAGTTTGAGATTCCACCACTTCTGACTTGCTCGCTGCTTTGGCTCTGGAAGGTGCTGTCTTCTGGGAGGCTCTGCGAGCATTTGAGGAGCACTCAGCACATGCCCTGATCCGTGGTTGGAGCAAAGCCTCCGGGCTGGGCCTGCAGGACGGTGGGGACACTGGCCTGTACGCCCACATACCCACGCCCAGGGCACGCGGAGGGTCTGCCGTCCCTCTGCTCAGGTTATGGGCTCTGGACCCTCCAGGCCTCTGTCCTGGCAAACAGGGACCCGGGAAGGAGCCTGATAGGCTCAGCGTGGCTTCCAGTGCAGGCACTGCTCAGAAATGGTGTTCCGGCCAGGGCCCCAGCCTGTCTCAGACCTGACACAAAAAAGACCTGGCCTTAACTCTCGAAAAGGCAGAGACTACTCGGACTGGGAGCTCGACCGGATGGGTTTCCAGGTCTCACATGCAGGGTGACGGCTCCCCAAGGTGGGGGCAGCTCCGCATGCTCCAGGGCTGGGAGCTACTCTCAGGACTGGGCTCCTTGGACTGAGGACAGAGCAGTGTGGTCCCCTGGACACACCCTGGGAACAGGGGAAGCAGCGATGACCCGCTCTGGAGGCCACCTGATTGGCCACCTGATGTTGCCACTCTGTCCAGAGATGGGGGGACAAGCTCACAGAGAAGAACATGGTGGGGTGACGCCCACGAGGCGGGGTCCTGGTTACAGCTCTAGCTTTCACAGCCACTTCCATTTTTGGGGGCCCACTTCCTTCACCTTCATGCGGGGGGCACTCAGACAAGCGAGTTTTGACGTTCAGAGTCAAAGACTGTTATTCAAATCATCAGCCACTTATTCCCCTCTTTCTCCTCCATGAAGCCCCACCTGGTTGTCTAAGGCAAGAGGAAGTGGGGTTGCAGGGGACGCATGGGGACAGAGCCCATGTCCAGGTCTGGGCCATGCTAGGTTGAGCTACTCTGGATGTGGCAGGGCTTCAGGGCTGGAGGTGCCATGGGGCAGAGGGCAGGGCTCCGGGCCTCTCTGCCCACTCCATGCACCCTTTTGAACACTGTGTATAAGACACCGAGAGACAAGAGGGTGAGGACAAGGAAGGAGGGGGGCCAGGCCTCTATTCGAATCGAAAACTTGGCAAGAAAGTTTGAGGGCCACTGAGGATGATGGCGAGAGGGGGCAGGGGGCTGGAGCTGGTGACTGGGGTCAGGAGACCAGAGATGGGCACCCCAGCAGAGACAGGCGGCGGTCAGGGGCCGCGAGGAACCGCCCCCCCTGACTGGTAAGAGAACCGCAGGGCTGCGAGAGGAGGAGGAAGCAAGGAAGGCTGCGCGGCCCTCAAAGCTGCTGCTCCGCCTCTCTCGCTGGGAGCAGCTTTACCAACAGGAGGAAGGTCAACAACCGGCAAAGGGAAATGGTTCTCGAGTTTTCCCCACCGAAAAACGACAGAACTCCAGGGGGCCGGCAGGAAGGAGAAGGCAGGGTCCTCGCGCTCAAACCCGGACCCAAGACTCTGAAGCACAGGAGGCTGAGGCCACCAGGGGTGTCAAGGGCCCCAGGCCTTTCTCCCTTCACCTCTGTCTGCTCCGCGACTGGGAAGCAAAGAGCAAGCTGCAGAGCTCCCGCCTGCCCTGACGGAGCAGCCAGCGGGATGAGCGGACGAGAGCTGGGCTTTCAGACTCAGTCCTGCCCGTCCGCACCAGGCTCCCGGGTGCCACAGCAGCCAGGCCACGGACGTCTCCCCTCGCAGCTGTGGGATGCCTCTCCTCAACAGTCAGTTCTTCCTTTCTCAGGAGACTGCTAGAACCTGAGCTGGCTCCGCTGGGGAGTGTGGCTGGGGGCGGGGACGGCAGGGCTGCCAGTCTGGGTGGGGGAGGGCCAGACCCTGTACTGAGAGCTACGGAGAAGCCGGGCGGAGCAGGGACATGGTCTGAGTGGTGAGGCGGGTGGAGGCAGGGGTGAACTCTGGCATGACAAGTGACTATGCGAGTGTGTTAAGTGGCTGGGAGTGGGATGGATTTCCAAATGCAGGAGTGGCAGTGACAAGTGTGGATGCTGGCGTTCAGCAGGTCAGTGGATAAAGGGCTAAGGAGACATGCAAAGGAAGGAGTGATGAGGTCACAGCAAACCAGGAACAGCGCAGGAGTGCCGCCAGGTGGTGGGGGAGTGCGCAGGGGCAGGGCCGTGTGAAATCCAAGAGCACAGGCTGGGGCGGCCGAGGTGTGCGACTGCCCAGTCTGGAGCAGGCTGCTCTGCCACTGGGGAGCCCAGGCAGTGGGGGTGCCCAGGCCCCAGGCAGAGAGGTCTAGGCCCCTGGGCTCTGCGCTGGGGCTCCCAGAGGGGAGCCCCCTGCAGCGGGCAGGGGCGGCGCCCCAGCTGACTGTCTCTTACCTTTGGTTTTAAAAGCAAAGTGACAGTGCTTGCACACATAGGGCCGGACGTCAGTGTGGGTGCGGATGTGTTTCTTCAGCATGCTGGGCTTCTTGCAGCGAATTCCACACTCCTCACAAACATATTTCCCTCGGCCGCGGCCTCGCACATATACATACTCTTCGTTTGATTTGTACCTATGAGCAACAGGCGTCATGGTGAAGGAAAAAAAGGAGGAGAAGAGGCAGGTCCCCACCTCGGGGGACGCACGTGCTTCCTAGCGGTGCCCGGCCCGTTGCAGACCTTGGGAGAGGCAGGCGCGGAGCCAGAGGAGACCACGGTGGGTGATGAGGGACACGTCGCCCCGGGGGGTCCAGCATGGACCCCACACCTGCTCTGCTCCTCGGACTGGGGGGCTGCCATCTCCATCCCCCGTCGCGGCGGCAGACCCCCATGCTTCCTGCAGGGGCAGGAAGCCACAGCTTCGCAGGGGGATCTCGGTTCCAGAGTGAGCCTGGCACCAGCTTCTGCCCACAAATAGCAGCCGCTCTGGGCCACCAGAGGAACAAGGAGAGCAACAAAAAGGTGACAGCCACGGCTCTAGCAGCTACCATTTACGTGTAGCTCAGTCTGTGCTCGGTACTTTACCCGAATTGTACCACAATTGCAAGGAAGAACCCCTAAGAGCCGAGGCTCCCGCAGCCAGAAAGAGATAGAACTGGGATCTGAACCCACCTGCCCCCAAGCCTGTCCACCCCTCACAAGGGCCACAAGTGCCACGAGTCTGCTAGGAAGCCACCCAGACACTAGTGAGAGGGGAGGGATGAGGGGTGGCTATCATTTCTCGGTCCTCGGAATTTGGAAACCAGGCGCCCTGCACTCTCTCCCCCACCTCATCTCCGAGAGCTGGAAGCTCTCAGGACCCAAATTCCAGGCTCCAGGGATCACGTGGGATCACAGTGGGAAGTGCTAGAGGCTTTGAGGAGCCTCCTGAGGCGGCCGGCCCACCTGCTGGGCCTCAGGGACACCGACTAAGACGACGACACCATTGGACCTGAACCAGATGCTCTGATGTCCACTGAGAAGGAAACCCACGAAGCTCATTCAATACCACCCCCACCAAGACGCCTTCTTGTCTAATGCTACAGGTGCGTGGGTCCCCTGAGCAGGAGGGGACGGCCATAGTGGCAGAAGGGCCCAGGGAGGGGATCCAGCCCAAGTCCAGAAGAGCTTCCTGATGCATGAGGCCCGAGGTGCGTGGCATGGCTGCCTGGACAGAGGGGTGGCCTCTCAGCCGGCTAAGCATGCCTGCGATGTCCAGCCAGAGGCCCGCCTGGGTCCCTCTCGCCCCCGCCACACGTCCCCACCCAGGTGGTCGGAAGCTCAAGCTCCAGGGACAGGCGCAGAGGGGCGGGCAGGTGGCTGGGGGACTGTGAGGGAGCGACAGCAGCTGGGACCCAGCCCTGCTCTGCAGGGGCCGCCAGTCTACCCTGAGAATACATCACGGGGACCCTCGATGAGGCGGGGGGAGCTGGCAGGCAGCGACACAGTGGTCACCATCACATCCACACTCCCATACTCACACACACCACCTCCCACTCTCACACTCAGACACACCCGCTCTCACTCACTGACAAGTCACACACACACTGACATGAACTCATAAACACCCACGCCCACTCACATCCCACATACCGTCATGCTCACACATGTGCGCACTCTCACACACACACACTCACACATAGACCGCTGTCCACGAGTACAGGGCGACCCTGCTTTGTCACCTCAGCTTCGGCCAACCGATGCCTCTCATGTTGTCTGACCCCCTTTCTTCCCCTCACCGGCCCAGTGTGGGTGGTTCGGGTGCCCAGTCCTCAGGTCGGGGGCCAGTTTTTCCACTGGTCCAGGGCAAAGCACCGCCTCGGGCTCAAGGGGAGGAGCTGAAGGCTGCGGGGTGGGGGTGGGGAGAAATGACTCTTTTTGCTCTCGCGAGGAGCACCCGAGGGGCCCACATGGGACATCTGCCTCCCAGGGATAGCACTGTACCCTCCGCAGCGGCTTCCCGCCCGCTCCCCACGCCTGGGTTTTAACTCCTGTGTCTTCTGTGCCCTGGGGCCCAGTCTGGGGCCGGCGCCTTTTCCCAGCTGCAGAAGAAAGAAGTGACAATGGCTTGGTCTCTTCTTTGCACTGGAGGCTCTGCCCCTACCTGGGCACCTCCACTCAGCCCTGCTCGGCGGGTCCACGCCACCCTGTTCCCTCCAACCTCCAGTGCAGTGGCGGCCTGCAGCTCCCCTCCCTTCGCTGCACCACTGTGGTGGGCTCTGCGAGCCCCTCCCACACTGGCCCCCGGCCCCCTGACTTCCACCATTATTGGGCTTCGCTCTGTATAACAGCCAACCCAGAAGCAGGCACTAGAGCCCACCTAGTACCACCGCTCTGGGACCCCACACCTCTTCCCCATAGCAAGCTTAGGCCACCCAGTCCTCCCTAATGGAGACGCACGCACCCAGAGAAGGGACTCCGAGCCTCGGGGTGGCGGCCTGACTTGATGCCGGAGACCTATACACCATGAAAAGTGTGCACAACCTGCTGGGGAGCTTGAGGGAGGAGCCTGGGCTGGGAGAGACACGGGAGGACAGTGAGAGGTGGTGGCAGCAAGGGAGGACCTCAGGTGGGGACCCCGGAAGCAAAGGCAGGGGGTCTGAAGGCCTGGAAGGTTTGATGGGTAAGAAAAGGTGAGGTCGGACAGGCAGGGTCACTGCCTCGAATGCCATGCAGAGAAGTTTGGACTTGATCCAAGCCGTCTCGAAGCCCAAGCCTCAAAGAGCAGCGATGTCTCTGATCCTGCGAGGCGGTCTGGAGGAGGAGAGACTTGGAGCGTGAGCCCGAGGCCCGTGTTCTCAGACAGGGACGTGAGAGGAGCCTGGGCATAGAGCCCATGGGCCTGGGGCGCCCGCCCGATAGGGCAGGGTGACAACAGGGATCCTGAACTTTCACCTCGGGGAGCTGACATGGTACCTCCTGCGGGCTCGGAGGGAAGCCAGGCAGGGCCCTAGTCCTTAATGCTCAGTGTGCGATGCCCGTGAGAAAGACTTGAAGAAATGTCCAGCGCACAGCAGGACATCTGTGGGACTCGGGACGGGGACCCGAGGGGACGTATGAGAACAAGAAGAGGACAGTGCGAGGGGCGGGTGGGTACCCGAAGGTCAGAGCGAGCAGAAAGGTGGCACCAAAAGCCCACTCCAAGCGGGGGTCTCTGGGTAGGGAGCCAGGAGAAAATGCGACTCGGAGGAAGCAGAGGCCAGCAGTCGATGCCATGGGAACCTGAGGGAATGTTTCCTACGACTGAGGGGTCCTACGACCTGGAAGGCGCCATCCTGCTCGGATGGCCCACAGCCTGTGGCCCCTCTGTTCCCTGAAGGCCAGTGCCGGGGTTTGTGCCACTTTGTGCTTCCCCGGGGTGCAGCTCAGGGACAGTCGTGAGTCTGGAAAGGGCTGTCCCCGCCTCCTCGCCACCCTACTCCTGAGCCCACTGCAGCCCAGTGCCCCTGGCTGACCTCTCTTTGCCAAGGTCACAGGTTGCTAAATCCAAAGGACAGCTGCCTTAGCCAGCTCCTCTCCACTGCTTTCTGGAGGCACCTGCTTGGGGTGGTGACCCTAATTCTCTCCTGACTCGGTCTCCTTTGCAAGCTCCTTCTTTGTCCCCCCTTTCCCATGCTGGCACTCCCCAGGCCCAGCCTGCACCCTCTCCCCGCACGCGTTCCCCTAGGGGAGCTCCCCTGCACAAGGGGACTGACTTTCCACCTGGACCTTGTTGGCTCCCAGTCCTCTCTCCAGCTCGGACCTCTCTGCTGTACATCCACCCGCCCCTTCCGCACCTCTGCGGGTGGTCTTCAGGCCCCTCATACTCCACGTGCTCAGAACCACGTTTTCATGTCCCCCCCCCACCTGTACCACCTATAATACTTCTGGGTCCCCATCTCAACAAGTGGCACCCCCACCCCGTGGTTGGCCAGGCAAATGTCTTTGGTGCCTCCACTTCCTTCACTCTTCATATCTGTCTACGCCAGGCCCACCTGCCAATGTGCGCTCCCAGGTGGCCTGCCTCCCCGCCCCTGCTAGCCAAAGCCACCACTGCCGTCCTATACCACTGCAGGGAGCCTTCCCCAAATACACTGGTCCTGCCAATCTTCCCAGACCCCTCCTACTCTCTCAGGATCAAGCTCTGTCCACCCGCCTGCAGGGAATACAGAAGGCTCAGGGCACCACCTGGCCCAGCGACCCCTCCAGCTCATCCCTCACCGATTCTCACGATCCCCCACCCCCTGCTGCACTCCCCCACCCACCACACTCACCCAGGGCCTCAGAGGCGTTTCCCGCTGGTCTTCCACCTGCCCCAGCACTGCCCGCCACCCTCTTCCATCTGACCAGCTCCTCTGCTCCTTCAGGGCTTTGCCAAAGGCCCTTGTTAATGAGCTCTCTCCCCTGCCTCTAGGCCCGCGGCCAGCACACGCCTGTCAGGCTGTGTGTACTGCAATGACCTTTCCACAAGCGTGTCCCCATGGCCCCCATGAGGAGGGCCCCCGCGTACCACACTCACTGGTGTATCCCCAGGGCCTGGCGCAGGGATGACACCCAGCAAGTGCTCAGTACTCGTCATCTGCACAGAAGAAAGCCAAGCCAGGGCCTTCTTCCCCTGACCTGCCATGGTCAGTTTCTCAGCCTTGACGTTTGCAGTCCCTCAGCGCCTGACGCTGTGGGCTTCCCAGGGACACAGCACAAAGCCAGTGCCTCCGAACCAGGGTGGATTGGCGGAGCACTCCCCACTGTCTGGCAGAAATGGCTCTGCTCACTGGGCAGCAGTCAGCATGGGACCTGGGCTGGCGTTCTCGCTTCTTCGTGAGCTCACTGGTGACCTTGGGCAAGTCACTTCCCCTCCCTGGAAACAGTCAATCTTCATTCCTTTTAAACACATGGAGTGCCTCCGGCCTGATGTCAATCAGTGCTCCCATCAACGCTTCACTGTTGTCCCCATTTTCCACGAAAGTGAACCAAGGCCCAAAGAGTCTGAGTGATGTGGCCAGGATCACCCAGTCAGCCATTTTTGCACTTAGCACCTTGTTGCTGCAGACTTGCTGTAGAAATACTTTTAGACGATGCAGACCCAGGTTTCCTTAGCACCTTCCTTCTCCAGAATCCCCAAAGTGAGGCCTGCAGCGCCACAGGCCAGCCGGAGCGGCGTCGCTCTCCACCCAGCCCTTCCTGAAAGGCCACCAGCTCCGGGTGGGACCCGCAGGTGTTGACAGCTGCAGAGAAATGCCCAGCAAAGAGCCAGGGCAGGAAACCAAAAAACCATGGCGGGGCCCCTAGGGTACGGTCCTGCTTCCTCATCTTCCCTTCCCTGAGGGTCAGTACCCTCTGCCTCTTTCAGGGCTGCGGGACAGCCCAGTGCTGAGAGGCCTCGGCACCGCCGACGCCCAGGACAGGGGCCACCTCTCAGAGCCTCACCGCCTGCCTGTCTTCTGCTGCCCTGACAAGCCAGGGGTGTCAGCCAGCTCTTAGATTCCAGAGGTCTTAGAGGGACCTCGAGACCAGACAGCTCGGCTCCCTGAGGTGTAGGGCTGAGGCCAGAGGCCGGTGCAGGAAGGGGGCGCAGCAGAGGGGCGTTGGTGCTTGGGTCCTGGCCATGGCCGCGGCAACAGGCGTCCCGGACCCCCCACCTGGGAGCAGCTTTCTGTTCTGCTGACTTGGGCCACGAGCAGGGCTAGGGGTGGGGGGGGCGGCGGTGGGGTGTGCTGTGGAGCTGCTCAGATCTTCTAGATCTGTTTTCATCCTGTTCACACTGCAGCTCGGAGGCTTGTGGACGCAAAGGAAAAGAAAAAGAATCTCAAACAATCCCCTGATCAGCAGGAGTCGTTTCCTTCTGATCTAATGGAGAAGGACGCAGAAACAGAGTCTAGTGTCTTGCCCTAAGCTACAAGGCCGCTAGAAAGTTACAGAGCAGGAACGGGATGCATGCTGGGCCCCAGTGCTTGAGTGCGTGAGGTAGCGTGACTTCCTGCCTTCGGCGGCATCTCCAGTCCCGCAGCTGGGGATGCTGGGCTGCCCGACTCTGAATATTCAGCACACGATGACTTGGGTTGAGGTTCTAGACTCTTGGGAGGCATTTGTCAAAGCTGCAACTTCCACTAAGCACAGGAGAACTCAGTGCATAGCTCCCCAAGGGTATGGCACCTCGCTCTGCCCCAGATTCCAGAAGAGGGGATGTGTTGGAAAATTAAATGGCATTTCAGGCAAGGCGATGGGTGAGTTGTCGTTCTTGGACTCTGCATATGACCAAGACTCAACAAGGAAGCTGCTCTGTGAGGTAGTGAGCTCCCTGTCACTAGTGCTGTTCACCAAGAGGCCAGACCCCGAAGCAGGAGAGAATAATGGCTATTTCAGGTCCATGACACGTCCAGCCTGCTGATAGACGAGGCTTTAGGTGGACTGGCTTGTTTACTCCTCTAACAAGGCTATAAAATGGACATATTTATCCTTTAAATATTCCATGTTTATTCCAATAAATATAAATAGATATATTTATTCCTGCCCAAAAGGAGAGCGGAGGTACTGGGTGGGAATGGGCTGGCAGCATGACAGAGCCGGCAGGGCCGTGGTGAGCTGGAAGGCAGGCCCTGCCCTCCCCAAGGGCATCGTCATGCCCGGCTGTGGGTCTTCCTGGGTGCGAAGGGCCGCTCTAAAGACTCCATGTGCAGTGCCTCATTTAAATGGCATGACAACCATTTAATAGGCTCTAATCACCCTCATTTACACAAAGGAAAATCGAGTCATAGAGAGTTAAGTCACTTGTCTAAGGTCACATCGCCAGTAAGGTGACAGAGCCAGAATTTAAACCCACATTACTTGTTATAAATACAAAGTTCCAGTGCTCAACTGCTTCCTTTAAAAAAACACTTTAAGCCAAATAAAATAGAAGGAGTGGTGGACTCAGCCCAGAGCTGAACTTCTATCTCAGAGTAATTTTCCCAAGGTCATGTGGCCGATAGGGGCATGTCTGACCTTCAAGCCCATGACTTTCCTCTCTGTCAAGATACACTTTTCTCTTAAATGAGGGGAGGAACTCAATGGCTTCCATGGTACGTTCCTGATCTGAGATTCTGTGAGACTATTTTGCACGTATATTATTCACTTATCCATATACAATTAATATTTTATTACAAAACTTTCCCCTCTCCTCCAAATTTGCATACTGTTAAGGCTTACCAGATTTCTGATTTCATCACAGTCTTGTTGCTAAGCTTGCCTGTCCCCGGGGACGTGCCTTGGGTGCAATCACACAAAGCAGGAGGCAGATGCGGTGAGAGCCGCACACACCAGTGCTCTGAGGCCCGCTTTTGCAGGCAGCCAGCGTCCCGTGAAGCAACACTCAGGGTCGGTTCCCAGCGGCCACTGTGCCCTGGGAGGTCTGGCCACAGCGAGCCTGCCAGCTTGTCCGCAGGGACTGCTGCTTTCTCGGTGAAGCTTGAAAAGGAAGAGGTGTCTATGGGGAGAGAAGCAAGGGCTAGCTGGCAAAGCCAAGTGGGCTGGATATTTGCTAAAAATATTCAGTTGTTATGAGGTAGGGGGAACACGTCTCTCTGGGTAAAAAATGAACCAGAGAGGCTGAGCTGTGGGTCTCGGGGGACATTCACACTGGGGTCTGGGCACATCCCAGATTCTCCTTCTGTCAAGATTCTGCCCAGGGACAGGCCTGCTGTGCCAGGAATTCCAAGGCACTCAGGTAATCCCAGCACAGGTGCCGAGCCCACCAGTGGCGTGTCTATTTTAGGCAGTTTTCTGTGTATTTACGCAACAACACTTACTAAGTCCTAGTCTGAGCCTGGGCTGGGCCAGGGTTAGAGCTACAAAGCTAAATAAGCTCCTGACCAAGTATGAGTAACAGGTACTTTGAAGATCATGAAACAGAGAGAAACGGTAATGGAGACAATGCACAAAGTGCCCTGGGTGATTAGGGGAGGCAATGCCTGTCATCCAGGCCTTTGTGGGTGAGCTGGCTCTCACTTGCGGGGGCTGGAGGAAAGAGGACACGGATGCAAGAGGTCAAGGACCTTCTTTCATACCTCTCACCCCCACCCCACCACCGCACGCCCCTGTCCATTTTGCAGACTTGCCTTTGTGCCGCTTGGGCCATTTCCTCAGTTCTCCATTCTAGGAGAACAGCACTGCTCAGGGGTCTGAGACCTAGCACAGCTCTAAAAATAGGAGTGGCCTTTCATTCTAAAGAAATTGGTAAGGCAAGTGCAGGTGCTGTGGAGTGAATGACCAAAGGCAGACTCCCAAGAACCGCCAAGCGGGCACCAGGCCCGGGGTGAATGAAGTCAGCTTGGGTCAGAAGAGCGCAGCCAGGGCCCTGCTTCCGACCAGACGGGGAGATCAGGAGGCGAGGTTGCCAAAGAGCAGTGGACTCCTTAAATGCACACACTACAGAGAGTGGCTCCGGACTTCGGGGGGCCCTGCTGGCTCTCGAACAATAACTTTCAGATCGTGCTCAGGATGCAGAGGGGTGGGGGGCTGAGCAGCAGGGATCTGGGACCCCTCCCCCTTATCAAGTCTTTTTTTTTTTTTTTCAGAGTAGGCACTGATGTAAACTGAACTTTGTAAAAGAGAGTTCTGTGAATTTAAAAATAATTTGAATATTACTGTTAAAGAACATTCATGCTCGGAAACTCCTTAAAATGTCTGACTTCCAGAGCAGGCAGGGCTTCATGCATCCTCTGACCTGGTCGTTTCTAGGCAGATCCTGGAACTGGGTCTCAGAGTTCCCCAGGCCGCTCCTGCCACCTCGAGACAGCCCTAGGCTATTAAGCTAAAGCCATCAATCTGTGTTCTCAGCATAGTCTGAGCTCTGGCTGGTGCGATGCCGCTTCCACGTGACCTCTCCAAAGACGGATGCCACACTCCTCCAGATTCCTTCCCTCTAGACCCAACATCTCCACATCCTTAAACAATTCCACTCAGCATGGATTCCTGATTCCTCCCCAGACAGTCTTGGATGCCACAGCAGCCAGAGGCCCTCAGGTGCGGCTGGAGCCAGCCCAGCCTGAAGCAGGACTACGGCTTCCTCTCTCTAGCGTGCTTCCAGCCTTGCTTCCTTGTTCCCCAGGTAGGAAGCAGTCCCAGAATGGGGAAGTGACCAGATCCTGCAGATTGAATACATGTCTTCTTCGCTACTAAAAACCACTAAAAAGAATGTCAGCCAGGGTCAGAGGTGTAATCTTTGATCATGGAAAAGAAACGGTTATCATTTGTTGGGTGCTTATTCTGTGTAGGCACTTTATACAGGAATTACATTGTGGAAGCCCTGGCTCAATTCTACATGACAAGTAGCAGGGATTGAGGTTGGAAGGTCAAGTCGAGCCTGGCTTAGAAGAGCCTGACAGCCTCAGATGCCAGCACGAAAGCCCAGCCTGGGTCTTGCGGGCGATGGGGGTTGGCAAAGGTGTTCTGGCAGGGCTGTGCTCCAGAAGCACCTCTCTGGGCTGTACACAGCAGCAGCAGGAGGCGGTGCTGCCCAAGGCCGTCTATAGAAATAGCTGATGACATATGTGTATACAGTAGGCGCTTGATCAGTGCTGGTGGGCCAGGGGCTGTGAGTTGCTTAGTTTTTAGTTCTGTACCAGAGGCACAGCAGACCTCGATAGACAGTGGCTGCTGTCACTACAGATGGGGGTGGCGGGACTGCCAGATGGGACAGGGCTCAGACCAGGGGACAGCAGCTACATCTCCATCAGTGGCCACCAGAGGTTAAGTTGCCAGAGGTCCCTTCTGAGTGTGCAGGATAAAGGCTGCTGGGGAGAAGGCAGGGGGGCTGAAGCACCCCTAAATGGAGGGTGTGAGTGGAACTACCTCCTTCCACCCCTGTCTGTGCTAAGCAAGGGCCCCCCTCAGGGCCTGAGAGCAGTAAATCCAGCACACAGAAAAGCAAGCAGTGCTCCCCTCGTTAAGCGGGGAGCCGAAGGAGAGGGCTTCAGAAACAGAGCAGAAGCAGCCGCCCAGCTCCATTTGAGAACAGATGCAGTGGCAGGTTTTCAGTAAGGACACCCCAGGCATTGGAGCGCCTGTGTTCATCCTCGGAAGCCTGGAGGCCTTGCAGGATCAACAGGTGGCTGGAGCCCAGAGAGGGCAAGGGCCTTGCCCAAGGCCACACAGGTGCTGACAGCAGAGCCAGGGTTACAGCCTGAGGCTCCTGTCTCCCAAAGCAGGGCTGGGGCAGCCATGACAGGGCATGACCTCGGTACAGAGGACCACTCTCTCCCCACGCACGTCCCTCACCGGGCCCAGTGCCCAGTCGAGAAGTGAGTCAACAGAGAAGTGCCTCCAGAAAGTCAGTGGGCGACGCTCCAGCAGCTGGCCCTGCCTGTACGAAGTGTTACAACTGCTATTTACAGCATGTCTAGTATGTCTAGTGCCATTCGGAGCAACCACGGCAAGAAGGCAACCCCATGACTGGAACGCAGTCCAGATGAGAGGCAGAATCAGCCCTCACCAGTGCAGGAGAACAGACCCTGCTCCCATTTCCTGCAGACCTACTTGCGGTGGCTGAGGGTGGTGGCTGACGCTGAAGGGTCCTCCAGCCTCCTGGCTTCACAACAGCGTGTGTGGTAGACACAGTGTCCCTGCTCCAGACATGCAGAAACTAAACTCAGAGAGGTGCAGTGACTGGCCTTCAGCCACACAGCTGTAAGCAGCACCATATCACCCCTAAGATCATTCTGATCTGGCCCCTTCGACATTTTTAAACTTGCATATTTTAAACCATATGTGGATTTCATTAAATGGATGTCCCCTGCCAGTGGACTCCAAGGCTGGACATTATCCGAACTGAACAGAGAGTGACAGATGTGAGGGTGGGTGCGACAGCAGGTCCTGGGGGTTTGGAAGGAGACGTGGTGTCTTTTAGGCAGTGGCAGGTGGGGGAAGGTCAGGGGGCTCCGTGGAAGGGCGGCATTTGGCCTGGGCTGTGGAGGACAGGTTGGCAGTGGGAACCTGGGGATGGAGAGGAGGAGAGGGGGCTCCAGGCGGAGGGAACAGCACGAGCAAAGGCATGGAGGCAGAGAAGCGTGGGATGCGCAGAGGGAACAGTTTGGGGCAGAGAGAGGCGCCTGAGGAGGCGGCTGTGGCCTAATCAACCGTGGGGAGCTTTGGAGGGCACCGGGGAGCCGGCAAAGGCTCTGTCTGTGCCAGGCCTTAGGGTCAACTGTGCGGTACAGTTACAGGAATACCAGGCTTCAGTGATTTAAAGACAGCCCCAAACGCACGGAGTGTTTGCAATGTACAGCGATTTTCATTTGTTCATTCCCATTCTTCCCTAGAAGAAATGAGATGCATGATGTGGCCATTCAATAGAAAAGAGACAGCGGTCCTTCCCCATCCCCCACTGACACCTGTGACCCCATCGCAGGCTCCTTCCTGGCCCACCCACCTTCCTCATCCTGCCTGGCCACTTCCACTCAGTGACACCCACTTCCTTCTCCACAACAGCCTCACCAGCACCCTGCTCCTCCAGCTACAGGAGGAGGATTTCGCCCTTGCCAGTTCATTCCTCTGGAACAATCTCCCCCCGCCTCCATGACTCTGTGAACTGCCTGTCATCGGGACGCAGCTCGAACACTGTCCTCACACGTGCTTCCAGAGCACTGCCCAGCCCTCCCGGCCAATGGCTGCACATGCAAAGCCACCCAGGAAGTGCCAGGAGTGGGGCTGCAGGATTCAGAGGAGCAAGCGTTTCCTGGGGTTCACAGGAACCAGGTGCTGTGCTGAGCACAGTGCCTAGGCCACTCCTTCCGTCCTCAGAACAGGCCTTCGCTGTGTCCCTCTCCCAACTTTACAAAAGAGAAAGAGGCACAGACTGGTTCGTGACCTGCCCAAGGTCACCCACTAGCAGGTGGCGGGGCAAGAACTCAAACCCTGGTTGGCTGGTCTCAGAGGCCATGCTCCTGACAGCCACCCAATCCTGCCTTTTTCCTGCCTGCCAGCTTCTTCTGCTGCTTCCTCTCCAGTATCCAAGCCAGTTCCAAGCCGCCTACCAGGAGTGGTCTTCCCTCGAATTACTTAAAGGACTTCAGTGATGCTCCTGGGAGCGGAGCGTCCAACCCACCTCAGGGACACACAGCTCAGAGCTTGGAGACAGGCCTGCCTGAGCACGCGTCTGTGGTTCCCGCCCCACCGCTGCCTCCTCCGGAGGACTCACCATCACAAAATCGCAGGTTGGTCACATTTCTCTAACACATTAAAATAGAACATGACAATGAAATAAGGAGCATTTGTCTAGGTGCCGCCTAAAGCCACCCTGACAATTTGCGTCACAGCCTGTGGGAGGCTGTCACCAGGTAGCTGCCAACACAAAGAACCTGCGCAGCAGGCCGAGGCGGGGAGGAGCCAAGTGCCTAGAGAGGGAGAGACATGCGAGGGATTCCTGGAAGGACGAACCAACATTCAAAGCATGATGTGTGCGTGCACACAGGGAGTTTTCAAGAGGAGAGTGCCAATGTCCTGCAGGCCCCCATTAGCAGTGTTGAGGACATGCCCAGGTCCCATGGGAGCCTGCTGGAACCCCAACCGTCTCTCACTCTGGGCCTTGTGGGGTGCCCTGGTGCTTGATCCTGTCCAAACACCTCGGTCTCCTCGTCAGACTAGGAAGAAAGAGGAGGAGCTGAGTCCTCTGCCAGAGGCCCTCTGACCCCAGGGAGCCTGCGGGAGCCCAGCTCACTGCTCTCAGTGTGCTGTCCCCAGCTGGGAGGGCCCTTCCTGGCATGCTGGGCAGGAGGCCCCAGGAAGAGAGGGGAAGGGCATCTCCACTTTGGTGAGGCTTGAGCAAGCACGATGTCCTGTTCTTCTGGACCCCACAGAAAGTCCCACTGTGTTCACAGCAGCCTCTCCCCCGCCTCGGGTATGGGCCGACCCTTAGGGGTCCCTTAGGGGGGTGGGGCAGGCAAAAGGCACATTAGCCCCTACAATGGGGAAGGAGAGAGCCTGGGCCAGGGTGGCAGCATCCATGGGTCTCTGCTCTGCTCTCTGCAGCACCAGACATTGAAAACACCCTGCGGGACTCCAAGCAGGGAATGTGCTCCTGCCGGTAGGGGCCATCCATGCCGCTGCCACCTCCTTCCAGCCCCAATGGGTGCTCCTGGGTCACTGCTCAACTTGTGGCTCCCCAGGAGCAATTTGGTTCCTTCGGTCCAGACCCATTCAAGCCACCACCTCCCACTCTGCCCCACAGGGCTCCTCCCTCCCACTGCTGACCACGGAGGAGGATGCAAGCCCCCAGCCGCCCTCCTCATGGGAAAGGTTTTGCCGCACACTGGAGGATGGAAAACCAGAGTCGACAGAGTGACCTGGCAGCAGGTCCAAAACCTCAGGAAAGTCACGGCTCTTCAGAGTCTGGTCCTGAGCTTGCAAGCTAAGCAGTTCCAGAAACTTCTGAGAGACAGATCTGAGGCGAGTCCAGCTGCTGGATCTGCTAACGTTCTGAGTCTGTGGGAACTGGCCCCCTCCTCTTTGCTAGGGGGCGAGACCCTTCCTTCTGAATCAGCCTGCCAAACCTGGCTCCACTGGACAAACACGCTCCTCCCCGACCCCGGAAGATTCTGCCCCAGGAGGAACAGCACAGCCTATGGACAGGCCCCCTTTGCCCTCGCAGCCCCTGCCAGCTGCCTCCTCTCCTTGCCACCTTCCCTGGGGAGGTGCCCTGCCTGGTCCTGGCTCCCGTCCCTAGAGGTCCTGCTCAGCCCCTGGCTGGCTGCCTTCTGGCCCCAGTCTGCCAGTCTCACTCGCCAGTGGGTCATAGGCCTTGTGCACAGCCTGGCTGCCTTAGGCTCATTTTGGCTCCTGTGCTGGGCCCTGTCTGCTGCCACCACGTTCCTGGGAGCCTGCCTGCCTGGCATGCCGGCCCCCTGCTGCCCTGCTCCAGCCCAATCTGTCTTCTGCTGGCTGCTGTGCCCCGGACACACCTCCCCCAACTCTCCTGCCAGCTGGGCCATCCTTTGGTCAGCAAGCCACCCTGGTGACAGATGACACCTGTCCACTGCGCAGATCCAAAATTCCGTCTGGAGTTCAAGCCTCACTCCTTCTATGGTCTGACGCCTTTAGCTCCCTCTCTTGGTCTTGGCAACTCCCCTTGTCCAGAAATCAGCCCTGACAACATCTGTGCCTTTTAAACTCCATCCTTGGTTCCTGGCTTCCATGTCTCCTTTCTTCCAAGCCAAGCCGGTTCTCTCTCTTTAAAGTTTTTATTTTGCAACAATCACAACCATACAGAAAAATTGAAAATATAGTGAAAAAATTATTTTTTCCTGAACGTTTAAGAGCAAGTTGCCTACCCTATGCTCCATCACCCCTGAATTCTTTAGCATGTGTTTCTTCCGGCCAAGGCCATGACAGGCACCCCCGCCTGGTCAGACTCTAACTCCCCATGCTTGGCCCACACGAACGGGGGGGCCCCTTCAACCTACTTGGCAAACACCCCTCCCCACAATCCGTTCATCCTATGCTATCTCCTGAGCCAAAGGAATCCCCTGGGGTGGACCACACACACACTTATCACCAGCCCTCCCTCCCTTCCTCCTGTTGGCACATGGGAGTCAGTGTTGAGAGGCTGGTTTCTTTGGTTAACAGGCTGTGTTAAATCTTCTGTGGATGACAGTTTCCTTATTAGCAAAGCAAAGAGTTTGGAGCAACTGATTTCTAGGGACCCTTTCATAGGAACAGTCACCGCAGACATTTATTGAGTAATTACTACGCACCAAGCATTATAGGTTCTTTACATGTAGTTGCTTAGTTAATCCTCATAGAGACCCTTTGAGATGTAATTATTATTATTGTCTCCATCTCACAGATGAGGAAACTGAGGCACAGAGCAGTTATGTAATTTACTGAAGATCAGTTGGTCACTCTGAAGGGCCCCGGATTCCCATGCAGGTGGTTTGGCTTTAGAGTCGATGTTCTACCACCAAGTGCTCGTCAAAGGGGAGGTCCAGGCGTGTGCCCCTCGCTTGCAGAGGCACCCCCAGAGTAGATACTAACTCACGGCAGCATGAGAGGCCAGCTCACTACGCGCCAGGCGCTGTGCCAGGCACATGACATGCAAACACGCTTTCGTTTATTCTCACCGACTTTGATAAACAGGTACTATTATCATTCTCATTTTCCAGATGAGATGACTCAGCCATAGAGAGGTTAAGCGACTTTCCAATCAGCAGCCGAGTCAGGATTTGAACCCAGGTCTGGCTCTATCCCTAGACTGAGAGAGGGGCTCCCCTTGGAGGGCAGGGAAGAAGGATGCCGCTCGTTCCTTCTGACTGGCAGTGGGGTGGGATGGAGCGTGCTAAGCTCTGGGCGAGTGTTTCAATGTGCCTGACTGCTCAACATTCACCACTGTCCTGAGAGGCACCTGCACCTCCAGGGTGAGGAAAGGCAGCCCCGGGACACCAAAGGCTGTGACTGAAGCTGCCGAGGCTGCCAAGTGCAGGCGGCAGGATATGGTTGGCTGGGCCTCACTGTGTGGACAGCAAGGAGCCGCGGATGCGTGGGGAGAGCAGACCACAGCTGGGACCCCTCATCCAAAAGACTCCAGACCGTGGGAAGAGAGCAAGCCACTCTTTACTCTAAGCTGCGGGGCCCAAGGCCCCTCCAGAGACTGCTCTGTCACCTTGCTCAGCCCCTCCCCTGTGTTCAGACAAGTCAATACGCAATACCCAACTCTGGGCTCCAAAAGGAAATTCTTCCCAATTCTTCCGAGAACTGTCACATCTCAGGCTAGGGCACATTGTCAAAGGCCTCCATCCAAGAAATGAGCTTGGGTTAGGTTCTCCCACCTTTAGCAAAGGCCAGCTTCTTCTCAGGGAGAGACAAGGCCTTGTGGTAGCCCACACGGCCCCCTTGCCCAGGCCTTTCCTGCGGTTGGTTTCTGAGCAACGTCTCCCAATACTGAGTGCAGAGCTGAAATAGCTCATCGGCTGACAGGGGTTGGAAAGTTCCCGGCAATGTGTCACATCACAGACACTTCACCTAAACCACACAGCAGATGAGAAACCGAGGTTCAGGAAAAGCCCCAGATCTCAGAGGTAGTAATGGCAGAGTCAGGCCTCAGACCTGGGCCCGGACTCCAAGGTCAAGTCCTTTCCCACATCCCCCAAGCGAACGAGGAAACTGAGACCCAGTCAGGAAATGCCACTTGCCCAAGTCTCCAGCTCCATGCATCACACCACGGCACCTCCCTCCCTAGGGGAGGCCTCACTGCAGACAGAGCCCCAGGTGGAAAAGGTGAGTGTCCCGTGCTTTGCTGCTCATACGATCCCAGTGGACTCACGCTCAACCACACTGCCAGGCCTTCATCCGCTCAGCAGCCCACGTGTCATTTTCTCTTTTGTTTTTGTTTTTGCTGTCGATGGATCCCCCAGGTATAGAGTTGGAGCTCACCCTTAACTCTCTCCCTTCTGAACCTGCTGTCCCCGCTGTCTACGCCCAGCTGGAAAGACACACCCTGGCTCACAGCCTCTGGTGCTCTCTGCCGCCTGGGCGGAAAGGCCACCCTGCCTGCAACGGAGCAGGGTTGGAAGGGATTGCATCGTGGCGCCCAGGACCAGGGAGCCATGCCTTCAAAACCTGATGGAAAATCATTTCCAACCCAGAATTCTATGCTTCATTCAACTGACAAACAGAATAAAGACATTCCCAACACTGCCAGTCACATGAAATGCCAACGCACCTCTCACAGACCCTTTTTCAGGAAGTCCATAGCGATGGATGGTCTCAGTGAAAACGAGGACGTAAGCCGAGGAAGAAGATGACACATGTTTCCAGAAAGAGGAGTCTCAACATAGGAGGCCAAAGGATCTCCAGGGTGGGGTGAAGAGAGACCCCTGGGTGGCAGCTGTGTGCTGGGCAGAGGGAGACCCCGTTTAGTCTGGAGCCGTCTGGACGACTCGGGGAGGTTCTAGTAAGAAAACTAACTTCATATAGTTTTCTATAAGTTAGCTTCTGGGAAGTCCTTTGAGCACTCAGGAGAATGGTGCTGGGCTAATACAGAGTCAACCTAACTAGACTATTTAACATTTGATACTTTAAAAACAAAAGATTTTATTTATTTATGTTTAGAGAGGGGAAGAGTGGGAGAAAGAGAGGGAGAGAAGCATCAGTATGTGGTTGCCTCTTGAGCGCCCCCTACTGGGGACCTGGCCTGCAACCCAGGCATGTGCCCTGACTGGGAATCCAACCGTGACCCTTTGGTTTGCAGGCTGGTGCTCAACCCATTGAGCCACACCAACCAGGGCTAACATTTGATACTTTTATTTGGGAGATAATCTTTATAAAGAAATTGCTTTTCCAAGAACACACACACAATTATTATCCACAGTGAAAATGGAAAAATTGTACAGGAAAGAAAAAGGAACCACAGATTGTGATGTGACTGAGCTGTGAATTATATCCTGCACCTCTGTAAGGAGAGGGGGAATGGGGGGGGATGTGGAAGGTGGAATGGCTCTTGTGTCCCTCGTTAACACCTAATGCTGAGAATGGTCCAGCCCAGGCACCTTATTTAGAGACTCGGAGGTAAACCCAGGGGAGCAGCCACAGGGATGAGGGTGACTGTTTCGAGGCTGGGGAGGAGGCAGTGCGGGAAAGAGAAAGGGCACGGCTGCTCTCCATTCCAAAGTGTACGGGACTATTGGATGGCCCAGCGCTGTGTGTGTGTTTTTATGAAAATGAAGACTGAGAGAGAGAGAGAGAGAGAGATTGATTTCTACGAGGTTGCTTCTCCCACAGGAGAGACAGGGAGAAGCCAGCCAGCCTCCTCCGGGGTGCCGGCCTGACTCTCCCGGGCAGGAAGAAGCTGGGACTCAGGCCCAGGCTGTCCAGGGCCAGAGGAGGCCTCAGGGAGGCCCTGGCTGCAGCTGCGGCTCCCAGGGGCTGGGGTGTGCTGGGGCGAGGGCTTTACTTCCTGCACTCCCTCCTCTGAACCTGAGCCCCTGCTGTCTCAGACTCCCGCAGAGGAACCAGGGCCAGCGCCTGGGGGGCGCGGGGGGTGGGGGGGAATGGATCCTCCTTTAAATTTTAATAGGATGCATTTAGGTCTTCCCTGATAGTGCTCAGGGCTCCGGGGACTCTGGCCAGCTACTCAGACACTCAGTCTGCCCCACGATCAATACATCTTTTTCTTTTCCATTTTGCCTTTCACATTGTCTTTTTTTTTTTTTTAAACTGACTTGGGTTTCTTAGTGACATAATCAGCTTTCTCTAATGTCTGGCGTGGGCGTTCCCTGGGAAGTCCTTTGAGAACTCAGGAGAAAGATGCTAGGTCGGTGCAGAGTCAACCTAACCAGACTATTTAACATCTGATGTTTTTATTTGGGGGATAATTTCTACAAAGGAATAACGTTTCCAAGAACCTAAGTGGTTTCCTGGGAACAGAAATTTCCTGCGCTAGTTTTCAAAATAGCCATTCACAAGTCTGTGTTGCCGCAGGTGGCCTGGACCCGTGAAAACAGGGCTGCACTGGGCGGACAGAACCCGGCCCGCCTCATCCCGCAACCGTCATCCTGCCTGCATCACACCAGGCACTTCTCTTCTGTCCTGCTCCTGCGGCAGGGCTGCCTTCTCCCCGCTGCTTTGGCCCCGCCCCTCGCACCTTCTCTGTGGCTCTGCTCTGCCCTCTGTCCGTCTGTCTCTCCCGGCAGCGATATCACCTGCCCCTGCTAGAAACCACTTCTAGCAGCCTGTGCACACACAAGAGGATCTCGGTTTAAACACCCAGCTGCATGACCTCACACTCCCCGTTTTCCCTGGCTTCCCCCCATAGCCGGCCCCTTGGGCCACAGGTTTACATGTGCTGTTGCCACGGCTCATTTCAACCCATGCCGTTGGGATTCCTCCTCCACCCAAACGGCTCCGTCAAGGTCACCAGGGACCCCCATGTGGACACCCCATTGGACACTGGCCTGTCCGTACCTTCCTGGGCCTTGTCTTTTCTCTCTTCTCCATCTCCCTAACCAGCTGCATCCCGCCCCCAAACAGTATCCACATATTGACAAATGCACCCCCGAAAGGGAGATTTCCAGCTCAGGCCTGTCCTCTGAACGCCGGGCTCATGTATCCGACCCTCGGCTGCATGACTGCTGTCTCGGCATTAACACGTCCACTGAGTTTTAATCTCCCCTTCCCCAAACCCTGACTCTCCTGTCCCAGCCCCCAGGAAATGGCACCTCCACCCATCAGCTGCTGCCTGAGCCGGAAACTGGGTAGTCATTCTGGACTCCACACTTCTCGTTCTCACCCTCCATGTTCAGCCCATCAGAAGCCCTACGGTTCTGTCCGCCATCTTCTCTGCCATCTCCCTGCTCCAAGCCACTGAACATCTCCCCAGGTCTCTGCCACATCCCGTCCTCTGCTGCCACCCCCATCCTGAAGTCTGGGTCATCTTTTCTAGGAGACATGGAACAACAGGATTTGGGGAGAAGGAAAGAGAACAAAAGCCACTGTGCATGCATGTGATGGGGGTTGGACAATTTACTCCCCAGCCCACCGGGGCCACACACAGAGCAGTGTGGCGGCACTTCCGGGGGGAAGCCTGAGAATTACAGACAGATCAAGAGACAGGGTCTCTCTGAGTAAGAGGACAGGGCCCAGGCAGCTGGCACTCACCCAGGAAGAAGAGCAGCCTGTATCCAGAGCTGGGTGCCCTGGACCTCCCCTCCGGGCCCCTAGAGCACAGCTAATGACCTGGTTCCCAACCGCTGACACTTGCCCCATCACTGAAACCACCTGGCTTCACCTTCCCCACACCATGCTTGACTCCAGGAGGGTGGGGTCCTGGCCAGCCTGGGTCAGCCCTGACTCTGGGTCCTTGCCCCTTCCTGAGACCCAGAGCCTCGATCGTGCTCTCAGATTGTAAGAGCTGCTGAGTTCAGAGAGCTGCCCCCTCCCCTGAGGTCTCAGTTAGTCCTGATCATGCTGAATAGATTCCTCTATTTAATAAACATCCTTTAGCACTGCCTTTGTGCCAGACACCACTCCTAGCACTGGGGAACCAGCGATGAACAGAACACAGTTCCTGCCCTCTCACTAGAGCGTACGTCCTGGTGGAGGGCATAGAGGCAAACTAGTAATGTATGAAAATAATAAAGCAGGGAAGAGGGACTAGACATTCCAGAGGAGGATACAAGTGGCTGGATGGTCTGGAAAGGCCTCAGTGAAGGGCATGAGGGAGCCATGGGGCTCCCCGGAAAAAGTGTTCCCAGCAGAGGGCACAGCAAGTGCAAAGGCCCTGAGGCAGAAACTTGTCTGACAAGGAGCCAGGAGACCACCGGCTGCAGCGCAGGGGCCGAGGGGAGGAGTGGCGGGCCGAGGTCAGAGAGGAGCTGACGCCAGCACACACAGGCCACTCGAGGGCTGCGGAGTGGCAGGGTCTGCTGACACGCAACACGGTCGCTCTGGTTGCTGAGTGAGAATACAGTGTGGTGGAAAAGGACAGACGTAGATTATGGGAGGGCCCTGGGATCAACCTGATGCAAGATGCCTTTGGCCTGACCCAGCAGGTGGGGAAAAAGTGGGCAAATTCTGCATAGGGTTCAAAAGCTGAGTTGACAAGAACAGTTTTGCTGATGGATGTGAGACAGAACAGTTTTGGGCCTGAGTATCTGGAAAAATAAAGTGGCCTCTGCAGAATTGGAATACACGTTTTGTTTCTCACTTTCAAAAGATGGCCCCACCCCCGCCTTTGGCTACCTAAAGACTCATCAGGAGACGCTGAGCGAGTGTGTGGTGACGCACACGGCTTCTCTGCCTGTCACATGTCACAACTGTCATCACCAGCCCCTCAATGCGACACATCGCTTTGCTCCAGTTTGGATTTTAAGTGGTTTCCTGAGGGGTTTATTCTTTATACTGATCCAAACAGCTCCAACTTATCTCTATTTATTTAACTCATAATTTCATCAATTTCTTCCCCGATATATATTCAGAGGTAGCAAGTATTAGCCAACACAAATTCAGCACCCTCCTTGATCTGAAGTTCCCAGTGAGATGGGACTAGACAGAGTGGAAGTTTAGAAATTTGGGATAAGAAATACACCACACTCGTAGGTTTCAAAACTCAGGAAGAAATAGGTTTGAAAAAAGTTATTAGAAAAGAAATACACTTCACATTTTAAAAGTTAAAACGTCCCTCCACGCTGCTATTTTGTAAACACATGCTCACATTTAAAAATATAGACACACCATAAAACATGTGCCAAATATAGTGCATAAACTCTTAGACTTGAACAAAAATAAATTTGACTATTTTTAAAGTACACGAGACAGAAAAACACACCTGTTAAAAAATAACTCCTTCAAGTGGAACAAGACAGAATTAAGTAAACTCTCAAAATAATTTCTTTAACAAATGTAGCAAAGTCCTATGAGTCACCCTGGTTCTTCAGCATCTGCCGTGCTGTGTTGTGCTCACCGGACGCCCAGGTGCCTCAGTGCACAGGTGTCTGGACACCTGGGGGAAGTCCAGTGGAGACCTGACTCTGGGAGTCATCCACCTGCAGGTGGTCTATAGGGTCCCCCTGGAGGTGTGTTTAGATAGAGAAGAGGGGAGGCCCAGGTGCTGGGCCCTGATGGCACTGAAGTCTAGAGATCAGAAGATGAGGTGGAATCACCAAAGACGGTAGAAAGTGCCACCAGCAAAGGACGAGGAGGTCCAGAAAGATGTGGCCCTGTAAACCAAGGGGACAGAGTGTAACAGGGAGGGGGCAGGGACCACCTGTGTCCAGTGCTACAGGCAGGTCAGGAAAGAGTCGAAGTGAGCACTGACCTGGGAGCTCTGCAGGGCGGAGGTCACTGCTGGCCTGGATAGGAGCAGTTTCTGAGGTGATGGAGGCCCTCTGCCCAAGAAGCATGTTGGAGGTAGAAAACTTGAGGTTTGGGTCGCAGGGGGCAGTGGCTGCAGAGACGTGCTGGGGTGTGTGGGGTGTGTGAGAAGAGATGCGCCCAGTGCCCTCCGGAAAGAGCACAGATGGCCCTCCCTCAGCCCCGACCAGCGGACCAGCGCCCTGCAGTCGGCAGGTCTGGCACCGATTCTCTCTGCTAAAGGCTGCAGGTGTTAGGGGCGGTCCTGGGCAGCCCCCTGCCCACGAGTCACACCACCCACCCTCACTGGCCCAGCCCACATCTGGGCTTCTCTCCCCTTGCCCTGTATTCCAGCCCCGAGTTGAGGCTGGGCTGCCACTCTAAATGCAACCCTCTCCTTCCCCTGCCCGTGGCCACCCTTCTGAGCATGCCCCACCCTAGCTGGGCCTGGCCGGCCTGTCTCTGACACAGCACCTTGCACCCTCTAGCTGGGCTGGGATGACCACTTTCAGAAGCCAGGTAGTTCCTATCAATTTTAGTCTCTTTCTCTTCCACACCAGCCCTTCGAGCTGAGTGCCCATCTTTCTTTGCAACAAATGAACTTGAGTTAGGACGATATAGCATCACCCTCAACGAACAATATCACTTTGTACATGTGAAAACAACACTCCTTAACAAAGGAGCCCTTGTAGAATGACCAAGGCAAACGCACAGGTGCTGGGTGGGAGAGCCAGTGCATTCCTGAAGGGGCACTCCCAGAGGCCGCCCAGAAAATGCAGGCTTTGTCCAGGTGTGGAAGGGACGGGGAATGCAGACAGGGTGTGTGCCGGGAAATCGATTCGACAAGTAGGAATTGACACAGGGTGAGTACAGAGCGTGGCCCTCAGGTCCAAGTCAAGAGGTGATGTCGGGGGAGACAGGATTGGATTTCAGCACCAGCGCTATTCCAAAAGTAACACAAAAAATTTGGGGGTGTGGAAGGACCTGGGAGGTTGGCCAGAGGAGAGTGTCGACGACTGCCCTTTGAAGGCTGAGGAGGATTTGGCAACGGACGGACCCCAGCAGGCACAGAAGGGACGCACCACAGGGGCAGGTCAGACCGTGGGGCCAGGAAGATCGGGCTGTTTCCACTGGACCCCGGAGGTAAGGCAGCCACAGAAGACATGAGCAGAGGAGTGACAGACGGAACTGTGATCAAAGACACCCAATGGCACCAACACGGGGCCCTAGAGAGAGGGAGCCCTGAGGAAAAACCACATCTGAGTCGCGGGCCACTTTGTGAGGGCATCAGTACTTGGGGACCCACTGGAAGGGAAAGGATCAGGGAGAAGAAAGCATCCAAGATGACAGCAAGGTTTTGAGTGCAAAGCGCTGGGCACATCGTCTGAGCTCTAGATGCGGACGGAGATGCTGTTGGTAGCAAGCGGAGGACTTGGACGGTGCATGCTGAGTTTGAGGTGCCCTGCGTCGCCCAGTCAAAGGTACCCAGGAAGCATGAGAAGCAAGGCTCCATAGCCAGGAGGGAGGTCCTTGCTGGAGACCCAGATTTCGTGTCCTTGGCGCGGTGACAAGGAGATGAATGACACTGACGAGGGAGATTGCTCAAGGCCAGGAGAAATCAGTCCGAAGGGCCAGGTACAGGAGTCTCCATTCCACCCAGACCGCAGACCTGTCCTCTCCACGGTCCCTTCTCACCCAGCCTTTCAGGCCGAGTCCCGCCCCGCCAGGAAGCTCTCTCTGACCACTGCAGCCCAGCGGGGTCCCCTCCTGCCGCAAGCATCTCAACACCGGCAGTCCATGCCGCAGGCCTGTGACATCCCTGGCACAGAGCACCCGTAGGCACTGAGTAAATAGCTCCTTCTTGACGAATTGCTCAGCTGATCACTTGTGGGGCAAGGAGAAGAGCAAGGGGACTAGAGAGCAGTGGACTAGCGATAAAAAGACTCGTGATGTTGGACTCGTACAGCGTCCACTCTGTGTCTCATCACGATGAATTAGGTCCATGATAAATGGATCGGCATGGAAACATCTCGAAAACACTGTTGAGTGAAAATAACAAGTTGCAGCTGTGTGTGAAACCTGCTGGAGCAGGGAGCGCTCTCTGTGGAATCTCCCTGGTCCTCCCCGGCACACGGCAGGACTGTACTTCCCCGACTCCCTCGGAGGCAGGAGAGGCCCTGAGGCTTGTTCTGGCCCACAGAATGGAGCAGAAGCTTTGGGGTGGGAGCTTTAAGAGCCAGCGCACAATTCACCATTTTCCCTTCTTTTCTCTCTGCCTCAGTCAGTCTAGATCTCTCAGTAATTCCAGGGAACGGAACACCACCACGCACCCTTGTCAAAAATGTACTGGAGTGAAACATAAACGCTCGCTGTGTTAAAAAAAAAAAGCAAGAAAGGAAAAGGAACAAATGAGTCTAAGGTGAAACATTGGTGATCTCAGATGGGCGCAACTGAAGGATTTATTGTGTGTTTCTGAGCGCGGGGCACCTTTGGCAGGTGGTCTGCGGTTGGTTGTATGGACGGCTGTGTGCCTGGCCCCACCCATGAAATGCCAGACATGCCCCTCGTTACATGATAACTAAAAACACTCTTGCCCCCACCTTCCCAAACACTCCTGGGGGTGATACCGGCCCCAAGTGAACCATAAGTGTAAAGGGGTCACTGGAAGCAGGGGTGGGAGGCACACTGGGGCCCAGACTGGACAGCGGGGCTACGGGAGCAGAGGGTCTGACCGGCGACACCACATAATCCCCCAAAGTGCTCAAACTGATGTGGCCAGTTGAGAGTGTAAGGATATTTTTCACAGCAGACGGAACGGAGTGAGTTATCCTGGAGGGAGACAGGAGAGATGGATGTCACGGTGGTAAAATCCCCAACGCCCATGAACTCCAGCCTTTTCCCGAGTTGCACAGTACCCTCTGATGACCCACACAGTGTGTGATCACCCCCTTCTGCGGAGGAGGAAACAGCTGGAGAGCGAGCGACAGTCTGAGTGGAACAGAGGTGAGCGGGAGAGCTGCTCTTAAAGGGCGCAGATTAATGACCTTGAAAGAGAGGGAGATTCTGAAACAGAGCAGGTGGGACTAAGTGACAACCTGGATGGGGCTAGGGTGAGTGGGGAGGAGTGGCGACCAATGCCCAGGCTGTAGCAGGAGGAGAAGGGGACCCAGGCGTAACTTTTCACCTCTCAGCTGAAGGCAGACCATGTGGCCGAGACTCCAGCCAGTAGCTGGAGCTATGAGCCAACCAGGATGGGAGAGGCTCCCTCCAGCTGCCCTCCTGGAGCCAGGCTTCCCGGAGAACGGGGCGGCAGGGAGCCGCCTGGGAACCAGACGTTTGGAGGCTGTTGCCTCTCAGGGCAGAAGCCAACCTCGTCTCGCACACCAGCACCCCCTGGGCCCCAGGGACAGTCTGAAGCAAGAGGGAAGGCAAATCCAGAATTCTGCACCGATTGGTGAATTCTTACGTGGCCTTTCAAGGACCCAATGATATGGGGACACAGGGACACACGAGGGCGCTCTAACCAAATAGAGGGGAGGAAACCGGTCCATCCCCACAGGCAAAGAGGCTCAGGCAGTATTTTGAAAACCCTTCGGCCTAGTGTTTCTCAATGGAGCTGCTATTGGAACTCTGGGCAGGTGGCTTCTCCCTCGGGGCGTGGTACCCCTGCCGCTTCAGGGTGTTTGCCATCCCAGACCCCCTCTCCATCACCGAGAACACCCAGCTCCCCAAGTTTCATTTCCAAACACCCCTTGCCCAGACAGTCCCTGCTGCTCAGGGCCACTGGAGGAGACCCGCTGGTGGCCTCAGGCAGCATGACAGCTTCTGCTCTCCCCGCCCTTACAGAGGAGCCCAGCACCCCCCCCCCCCGTTTTGACTGTGTGAGCTAGGCACCCACAGGGGCTGGGGAACTGCAGGCCCAGGGACAGCGTGTGCCGACAGGGACTGCTATCCTTGGGAGGTCGGTTTTCCTTTGTGCGGTCGTCCTTCAGGACAGCGAAGGACGAAGGCTGCATTGATAACACTGGGGACACAGACACAGGACCCTGAGACAGACACCACAGGACCTGACACTGATGTCCCCGGGAGCAAACACAGGGCCACACAGAACACAGCTTGCACGAAACTTCCACAAAGCGAGCCTGGAACGAGGCACCCCCTGGAGCCGGAGGGCCCACTGTTGTGAGTTCTGAGATGTTTAATCGTTAGGTTCCCAAAGACAAGCACCAAGGTGAAAATCCAGGGATGAGATTCCAGTATTAACCACCCAACGAGCCCTGGACCCCGGCCAGTCAGGACGGAGACAGGTGTAAACAGTGGGCCCGTGACAACCAGGCTATCGGCCCTGCAAATGGCCTAGCTGGCAGAGTGTGAGCCCCTGTGGGACAGCAGGCCTGCTAGGGTGGCTGCGTGGGTAGACAGAGGTGACTTTTTTGGGAACACACACCAAGGTAAACAGTGGTCTGGAGAGAGCCCGGGGGGACTCACTATCCAGCCCAGTGCAGGACTGGAAACTGGCCAGCGCCTGAGAAGTCGGGGGGTGGGGTGGGGGGGGACAACAACCCAGAGCAGCCCGCCCATAGCTCCCAGTGTCCCCGCTCCCACCGAGAAGCCTGGTGTTCTGAAACAGAGGTGGCCTCTGCGTCCCACAGTGGTGGTGTCTGCTGGAAGGCACAGCTGGAAGCCCAGGGTCCCTGGGTATAGCCCTGCCGGTTGAGATGCTCATCACCTCTGAACACAGATGGGCCCACCCCAGCCCAGCGGCCAGGTGTGAGCTCCTCCTCCACAGGAAGCAGACATTGCAAACCGAACGTGACTCTTACCCTCCTTCGAAGATTTTGATCCTCGCCGGCTCCCCTCTCTTGGAGGCAGGAGTGTCCTCCTCCGGCTTCCCTCGCTTCTCTTCTTCCTTCTCCGCTCTAGCTATATCTTTCTGGCCTTCCGGGGAAACCAGCGAAGGGAGGTGAACCTGGCCCACCGCAGGAGGGACAAAATCATGGCTGGTTACATGGTAGTAATGGAACGATGCCTTCAATGGCATTGCATGCTTACACTCAAATCGCGGCTCACTTCATCTCCATGCTACCCTGTGGAGAGCTGCTATGACCTACTTCACAGAAAGAAGGAAGCTAACCCCCCGAGAGGTGAAGTCCCTATTCAAAGCCACATGGTTGGTTGGTGTCGAAAGTAGGACTTGGACCAGAGCTTTTCCAGGGGAAGACCAGGCATTCCCACGACAGCTGTTTGCTCTTTCTTTTGTACTAGTCAGGGAGCTGCTGGGGACAGGTCTTCATCTTGGTCTCCCGGTCAGGCCAGGACCAAAAACAAGACTCCGCCTGTGGAGATTAACTCATCCAACTGTGCTTTACAGATCAGAGAGTCAAGGTCACCCAGCAGGTTAAGGGCATTGCAGGGAGCAGAGCGCAGATTTCCCGAGAGCCCCAACCAATGGGACCTCCCAGAGCCAGGCACACAGAGGCCATGCTGGCCCATGGATGGGCGTGCGCCTGAGGGTGCGCAGGCTCTGCGCTGTTCACCCAAAGGAACCTATTCTCTTCACAGGCCTCGATGGGAGAGCTGGCTCCGTGACAGCCTGTCTTTCAGGCCCCCTGATGGCAGCAGGGGGTGGGCACACCCTTGAATAGGGAGCAGCGATGCTGGGCTAGTGGCTGGAGGCAGCAGTGCCGGTAATGAGATTCTCATCCTACTTCACGCCAATGTCATGAAGGTCACGAGACACTGTACTGCTTGTGGCCAGCAGGAGAAAGAACCGTGTGTCCTGGTGCTGGGACAGTCTAAGAATTGCAGTCCCCTGTGCCCGCCACCACACTGCCCCGATAAGGAGGTGCTGGGGATGAGGAGCAAGGTCACTGGGTGAGAATCAGGGAAGCTGAGGTCTAGCACCACACGGGCCACGGCATGCTGGTACGGAACACTCCAGGGAGTCAACTGGCATCATTCCAATAAAAAGTCTGCAGATTTTAGCTCATTTTAAGAATTTCAAATTTCAAAACAGCGATGGCCAAACCCAATGAAGCCAACATAACCCTTTCTTTTTATTAAATGGCCTTTTAAGTATGCAGTCATTACAACGGAGAGGCAGTCCAGATCATCCGAGAGGGCTCTGGAGGGAGAGCCAGTTTTGAACCCAGGCTCTGCCACTCACTGTGCAGCCAGGTGCAAACCACCCAACTTCTCTGTCCTTTGCCTTCTCATTCGCAGAGTGGCCGTGGAGTACCCTAACTTTCCAGGTGGTTGTGGGGATAAAAGTAAAGTGTGGCACAGTACCTGTGCACCACATTAGGTGCACAAGTAGCTGTAAGCACGAACATAATCACAACAGCACCTGGGGAGGGTCTGCAGCCAGTAAGACACACCGGAGAGAAAACCAGTAATGCTGTTTATTGCGGCAGTGGAGATCCCATTTAGGGATGTCTGTAGACTGATGAGAACATTTACGGAAAATATTTGGGAAACAATTCTGCAAAGAATATCCAGCTGAGCTAAGGACAAGTTCAATGCACAAAATTCCCTCAATGATAGAGGAAGATATGACTACAGGAAAGTTAGAGAACACAGTTTTGTTCATTTGTCTATAATGTGAATTTAGTTTAGGAGGTTTAGGCCTGATTTGGTCAAAGCACCTAGTCTGAAGAATTACTTTAAGGTTTTCTTTCCTGAAATGATTAAAAGAAGGAAAATAGAGTTTCTGGAGTCAGACAGGTCTAGGTTTGCCAAATATTTGCCATGGGACCTTGCCTTCTCTCACTCTCTGACTCTCAGTCCCCTCATCTCTAGAATGGAGATGGTCCCGCTGCCCCCCACCCCCACCCCAGGTGGAGATGAACGTTGGCTGGGCTCGAGGGCCATGCACTGGGCCTGGCACAGTGAGGCCGCTCAACCAACTGACCAGTTGTTAGTCCAGAACTGCCACGTCAGCATCATACATCATGGCCCGAATCCTCAGGCTGGCCTTGTCAGGGTTTGGAGGTGTCACGGGCTAAATTGTAAACTTCCTGAATCTGCAGGGACCTGTTGATTTTATCTAGTTCCTGATGCAGCCTCGGGTGGGAAGCAATGGAAGGGTAAAGGTGAGCCCTTAGTTGGGCCAGGTGCTACAGACAGCATAGCTAGGTCACGCTGTGCGTGATATTGCCCCCTACTGGTAAAGCAGGACATTGCAGTCCAGCTCTATCTGCTCTCCTACTCACAGAAAAGAAAGAATCTCTGGAAATGAGATTTTCAGCAGTACCAGAGAACAGAAGCAGCAGGTGTAAGAAAAAGGAAAGCAAGAAAAAACTAACAGGACAGGAAGAATCATATGATGGAGTGGTTTAAAGTTTGAAAATTGCTGTAGGCCAAGTTTTTCAAACAGTCCTTTGGAGACGGTTTTTGTTTTTCCTGGCTGAGGGTGTATCTTTGATTTTACAATTTCGCAGCTACTGGGAAAGCAGGATCACTTTAAAGCTCATTTTACTGAAATGTGTCTATTCCAAAGGCATGAGGGACACACTGACAAAGGAAACCAACGAATGTTTCCTGGTAAGGTGACCAATCCAGCCGACAGAGAGGAAATCTGCCCACTCATCTGGCTCTAGTTTTGCCTATGGAACCTGAGGAGACTGTGGCTTTAAGAGCTCAGCAAAGGTTTTTAAAAAATCAACGGGGAGAAGAAAGATAAGACTGAACTTACCTCTGTCATGCGGGGCTTGCGGGAGCTGGACGGCACGAGCCTTCCTGTCTCAGGATGCGGAGCTGTGGCCATGGTGTATGTCTCTTTGCTCACCTTCTGCTTAGACCTCAGGAGGGACAAAGCAGCTTTAGTGGAAACCCCTGGAAGGTTGGGGTTGTACAAACTTATGCACCAACCAGCGTAAACAGAGGACCTCCTATCTGCGTGCTGGATGTGATTTGGCTTAATGTAGTTTAAATAGCACCAACTGACATTAGTGGTTGTGTGGAGGCTGGGGAACTGCAGTACCTTCTTTGAGTCCGTACCTTCTTGAGACTTGGCTGGTTTGGGGGATGTTTCTGACAGAGGAAGCTGGGAGCTGGGAGGTGCCAGCGAAGGGAGGTCAGGTTGTTCCTTGGAATCTTCTTTCTTCACACTCAGAGGGGGCAGCCCTCTTCGGTGAGGTTTGCCAGATGGCTGCGCATGCTCTTGCAAAGCCTCTGAGCCTGGAGCTGTCACGTGGGGTCGTGTGGGGTGAGGAAGGGGAGGGATTTCCTTTGGGTCCGGTGGGTCCGTGGGCAGGCTGGACAGCAGCTCTAGCTCCCTCCTGCCCTGGCCCTGGCTGCCCAAGGGGGATTTCTCTGGCTTCTTGCCATCCTCAGGGCTGGTAAGCACCACACTGCACGGTTTTACCAGTTCTAGTTTTTCATCTGCCTTGGAAGCCTCCTCTTCCTTCACCCGTTTTTGCTGCTGGGTTTCCATGGTAAGTTCAAGGCTGCCAGCCGGCGAAAGCACACGTTTGCTTCCCCCCACCGTTGATGAACTCCCCTCCAGGCTCAAGACGCTCTCTGAGGACAGGGAAGTGCCCTTTCTGTCAGGTAATGTCACAGGCACTCGCAGGTATGGAGTCTGGAAACCCCTGCTCAGCTCCTCACTTGTCCCGGCCGGTCCAGGCCCAGCCTCGTACACATCCGCCCCACACACTGCCGTCCCTTTGCATGAGGGCTCCTCAAACTTGGGAAGAGCTACGGTCGCTGAGCTGCCTTGGGACTGGGTGACCAGGATCTGGGACAGTGTGGTGTACATGGCGCTCCCGTAGGACGGCATGTTGGTCTGAATTCGGACCGGCACAACCAGGGACACCATGGTATCTGGACAGGCGGGCAGGGCCAACGGAGGGGCTGACGTGGGCGCTGAGGAGCTGGCTGCGGGAGCCACAGGGGGCAGCTGGATGTCTGTGCTGGGGGACAGGCCTGCAGTTCCCGTGGCCAGTGGGGCCGGGCTGGTTTTGATCAGTGGCAGACGGCTTTCGACATCGCCAGGGAGCTGAAGGGCAAACTGGGATTGCAGAGGCAGGTAAAACCCAGAAGAGAGTGCTGAGGAGGACGGGTACGGCATGGGGAGAAATGAAGGGGGCTGCCGGAAGGGGATGCTGGCTGGGTGAGGCATGAGCTGGGGCAGGGGGAGCTGGCCTGGGTGCAAAACAGTAGGTTGGAGAGGAAGTGGCGGGGCTTGAAATAAAGAGGGAGGAATGGGGGGCATGGAGTATGGTGAGGATAGGAGGCTGGACATGGCCTGGGTGGAGAAGAATTCTGAAGACTGCCCAGGGTCATGCTGCAGGAGGTGCTGGAAGGAGAAAAGGGAGACGGGCGGTGGCAGGCCTGGTTTCTCATGCAGGGGGGGCTGGGCACCGGGGTGGTGGAACACCTGCAGTGCTTCTGTGTAGGGCGGAGTGGACCCCAGCTGTGGCCTGTCCGGCACCTGGCTCTTGCCTCCCACGTGCCCAGCATGTGAGGTGGCCGCCGAGGAAATCTGGGGCAGTGAGCTTTTGGCTGAAGTTTTACTGGATGAGGGCTTTGGTTCCTCACTCTCCTGTCTTCCCTTGGGGGTGGCCTCAGGCTCTGCTTCTGGAAACCTGCTCAGAGAGGCCTGTCTCACCAAAAAGCATTTTCTTCTCTCTGGAGGGGCTGCTGGAGCTGCTGGGGCTGCTGGGGCTGCGGGCGCCACTGGCACCGGCACAGCAGGGCCTGCCAAGGACAAGCTGCCGTAGTCGAAGGACTTGCTGCGCCTCTCCGTCATGTGGGCCGAGTGGGAGACGTTGGGGCTCTGCTCCGAGGCCGACCTCCGCATCTCCCGCGTGTGCGGGTGGTGGCTGGGGACCGTCAGCATGTGGGTGCCCAGGGGTTTGGAGCGTGTGTCAGATGAGGGCCCGGGGGCCTCTGCTTTTCCGTGGTCGTCCCTCTCAAAGGAGGCGGAGCGGCTGGACCCGCTCAGGGAGACACTGCTTTCCTGGCTTGGGCTGCGGGACAGAGGCACAGAGGACTCGAAGCTGGACTCCCCTGACGACTGGGCCATCTCCGCCAGGCGCAGTCTCTTCTTCTTGGGTGGCAGCTTCTCGGCCGGGAGCTGGGCAAGAGTCTGGCTGCGCTGGGGCCACTGGAACTCCTCCGTCTTCTCAGGCTCCTTCGGGGGCGGCTCTGGCTCTGTGTCCTGCCGGTCCGGCTCCTCGGTTACCAGGATCTCAGGAACCTGAATGTTGGGCTGGCGGACTAGCTTGGGCTGCAGGGAGTGAGCTGAGCGTCCGTGCGGGGTGGGTGGGGGTGATGAGAACAGGGCCGGAGGCTTGTCTTCCCCTTCCAAGCCGCTGAGCTGCTCCAGAGAATCTGATTTCTCGAAGGAGCTGGTGTGCTGGATGACAGAAATTTCTTTGGACGTTGCTCTCCTCTCCTTTCCTGATTCGGAACCAGACCCTGGCTTGGGAGTCCTTGGCTGGAAGCCCGAGGGTCCCTCCAGGGAGGGCGCTGATTTACTTGGTTCTGCTGGTGACTTGGTGGACTCTGGGGGAATATTCCGAGTGGCATCGGACAGCCTGGGGCTGCCGAACTGAGTTTTTGTTGGCTCAAAGGCAGGTGGCTCCTCCTCATCCCCAAGGCTCTTCTCTTTCCTCCTCTTCCTCAGCGGAGTGAGCTCCAGGGTGGTCCCCAGTTTGTAATGCATCATCTGGGACCAGGGCTCGTGCTCGGCCTGACTCTTCTCGGCCTCCAGGGACACGTGAGCACCTGCAGAGATGGGCTTTGTGACCTGAAGCTCTGAGCAGTAGTATTTCTTGTGGGCTTCGTAGTTGTCCCTTTTCTTGTACCGAGCACCACAGATGTTACATTCATAGATTACGCCTTTTGTTTTCAAGCCCTTCTTGGTCTTTTTGGTGAGTTCGCTCTCCTTGGGTTCCGGCTCCTCTGCGGGTTTGGGGGCTGTGTCCTTGCTACTTGGCCCTGCCTCCTCGGAACTGTACTCCCCTCCCAAAGGTAGTTCAATGGCCGGCTGGCGCTTGAGCATCCGGGGGTGGGAGGTAAACACTTGACTGCTGCGGCTCAGGGCTTCGGAGTCGGCGATGTGGTCATCAAAGGAGTAGCTACCGCGGAAAGTGGGATGGGGGGTACTGAGGGTGCAGGGCGCAGAAGGCATTGAGTGGCTTCTCAGCAGAGGCACAGGGGGGGTGGTGCTGGGCGGGTGCTGGAGGCTCAGCAGTGATTGTTCGGGCTTGGTTTTCTCGCTGTGGGATGACAGCGGCTCCCGGTAGAGGCTGGATTTGGGCGACTCCATGCTGCTGCGCCGGGACAGCGAGCTCCTCCTGGGCTTCACGCTGTCTATCTCGCTGGTGTCCACCACGGCCTCGTTGATGGTGATGAGCTTGGTGATGTGCTCGATGACCTGCGTCCGGGGCACCGACAAAGGCACCAGGCTTGGCTTGTCTTCGGTGGACAGCGGCAGGAGGGGCTGGGTGGACGTGGCCGTCAGCATGGTGGTCCGCTGCCCGATCCGCCCGCACTTGCCGAAGATGATCTCTGCGTAGGACCTGGCGTTGGTGTTTGGGGGGCTGACCTGCTGCTCGGCGCTCTCCGAGCGGGAGAAATACCCAGATTCAGTGCTGCCTTTGCTGCCAGGGCTCAGGAATGCCTGCTCATCGATCACCTTTTTCCTCTCACTCAAGCGGAGGGCCAACTTCTGCTTTATGGTGTGGGTGTCTTCAGGTTTATGGCTCAGGGGGTGTTCGGATGAGGGTTCCGCGAATGGAGTGGGGTCCTCGAGCGACGGGGCTGAGCTGGACTGGGACAGGGAACAGCGTTCATGGCTAGAGCCCTGGCTCCCAGAGCTGTACAAACCGCTGGACAGGAGGGGGTGCTTAGGCCTAGGGGAGAGCTCTGTGTGGTGAGCGGACGTGGTACCAGTTTCCTCCTCTGAATCGGTGCTTTCTCCCTCGGTGGGCTCCTCAAACTCTTCCCCTGGGATCCTCTCCATCTCCAGCCCCTGGGGGTACATCTCACTGCCCACTCCTGAGGCCAGGCCGGCTTTGATGCGGTGGGCATGGGACTTCCTGTGCTTGTAGAGGTTACTCTTGGTCTTGAAGGAGAAGCCACAGGGGCCGCAGGGATAGGGCCTCTCGCCCGTGTGCGAGCGGATGTGTTTCTGGAGCACGCTGGGTTTGGCGCAGGGCCGGCTGCAGTACTGGCAGATGTACTTGCCCGGTTTCTGGGGTTTCCTCTCCTTCTTGTGTGCCTCTTCCGTGGGCTTCAAGGGGACCTGGGAGGGACGGGGCACGAAGACTTTGGGGATGCCAGGCAGGTCTTCCGGGGGGATGATAGAAGCATGGGAAGGGAGGAGCTGGCTCTGAGGATGGAGCCCAGGGCTCAGGAAGGAGCTTGAGGGTCCAGGTCTCATGGGGTCGACCAGCTGCCACGTGGGCCCCTCCAGTAGGTGCTCAGGTTTGCCGGGCGACATGAATGCTGGTGTCAGCGGGTGCTGCGGAAGCTGCGAGATATGGACGGAGGCTTCGATGGAGGGCCTCTTGGAGGGCTTCTGCTGCGGGCCCGTTTTCTCCTGAGAGCCTTCCCGAAGAACCGGCGAGGGGCCTGGGAAGGGCTGTGGGGCCAGGAGCTCTTGCACAGGGCCTTCTGGGGCGGCCGCTGGGCTGCTGCCTGGGTACGGCGCACTGGCCGAGACACTGGTCTGAACAGCCTCTCCTTTGGTCAGCCGCTTCCGGGGACTTCCCTCAGCCTTCTTGGTGCCCTTGACACTTTGTTCAGGATCCATGACCTCCACAGAGACTTCAGATGCTATTCAGGGAGGGGCAGGGCAGGCTGCATTTATGGGGAATCCAAGTGTCCCAAGAAGGCGTCTGGCTTTGGCCACATGGGTCAAGCGCGGAAGAAGCCAAACCCAAGACAGCTTTGGGAGTTTTTTTCAAGTGTCACTGGTTGTAAGTGGACTCAGAGCAAGTCATCAGGGCTCGAGCTAGCCACTTCGGTGAGGCATGGCCCTTTACTTTGCAGACAGAAAATGCGTCAGCACTTTCTGCCTGAATGTCTGTCGTGGAAACGTCATGAAGGACGTCAGTGTTGCCATCGTATTGTCTCAGTTGGCAGTGACAAGTGGCCCCCCATGAGTCCCCAGTGTGCTATGCGAACTGCTGAAGGCTAGAGACGTCTGCGTGTGTGGCCCAGTCATCCCTGGTCCTGGCGCAGAGAAGCCACGCTGGGTGCTGCAGGTAGCTCCGTCTGCCTCTTTTCCCCTCTAGTCCCGTGTTGGAGGTCGACAGCCGTGGAGGGGAGTTCACGCTCTTCTATGTGACAAAAACACACACATGAAAACACACACAAGAGAAGAGAGAGTTACTGTGACTGGCCCACAGCCTGGGCATCTCAGGCTCTGCAAAAGCCAGTGAGGTCCCTAAAAGCTTAGCCAGGGAGATGCAAGCAGAACCCATGGCCCTGGCTCTGCACATCTGGGCGCTGCCCATCCATCCCTCACCCACATTCACAAGGCTGTTGGGTGACTCCAGTTCCAGCTGTGCTTCTGGGGACTGCAGCTGCGTGGGGGATCAGGAGCAGTCAGGGACAAGAGGCCCAGGCTCCAGTCTCTGCTCTGTGAGCACCTCTGAGTGGGTTTGAGCTCCCTGATCATCAGTAGAAAGTGGATAACAGCAATTCCTGCCTCAACTGTGCCCCGGGGCTACAGTGGGACCGAACACACTAATGGATGTGGATGCCACTGGCCCAGGCTGGCGGGTGCAGGAGGAGGTGCTGGGGGGTGTTCGAGGATGAGCTTTCCGAGGGGCAGGTTGTTCTCAGGTACCCGCTCTCCTGGGCCCTGGATTCTGAGGGTGTCCAGGGTGGGCATCACTCATGGCTCTTCCTCCTGTGCTAACCCACCGCTGCAGCCATGTCTCATGGTGAAGCTAAAGCCACTGCCCTAGTCTGGGGAAGCTCACAGTCTAACACAGCCATGACCACCTGATCTGCCAAGCAAGAGCTGGGAGGCTCATTTTGGTAGGTTCTTCCTGTTTTGCAGCCTTTCCTTGCCTAGTCAGTGCCCCAGAGATACCCTGGAAGTGGTTCAGAATGGCAGTGCTTTCCAAGCTGAGGGGCAAAGCTGTTCTGGGTAGACCTCCAAGTGCGTGCAATCTCCTGGGGCCAGCCAGAAGGCGGGAAGTCTAGGCAACTTGGGCTCCAAGTGCGTCTCAGGGACCCTGCCCCAACAGCACAGTCAGCACTTCAGAGCTGGCTCAGGCAGAAGTCTGGGCTCCAGTCTGCTAAGGACCACAGCGGGAAGGTGGTCTGCTAAGGAGGTGTGTTCCTCAGAGGCAGGGCTGGCACCAAACCCAGGTTCCTGTGGCTGGAGTTCATTCCCCAGCTGCTTGCAGGTGACAGTCCCCTGCGTGAGGGCCTATGTGCCCAGTGCCTCCCTGGCCTTCCTCCCTCTATGCTCCGCCCCCAGCACCCTGATGTCAGGCTCCCATCATGCCGTGGCACTGCTTATCACCATATATTTTCTGATGCAGACTTGAAGGGTTCTCTTTTTGCACTTTCACAGGGTGTAGAGAAAGTCAGCGAGTCTGAGAGACTCGAATAGTTGTCTCACAAATGGCAGGGCCCCAGACGTAATGACATGCCATGGAGGGGCAGGTGGTTCAACTATTAGCTAAACATTATGTACTATAAATTTATTCCTTTTGTATTTCCTTTCCATCTTGGTTCTACAAAGAATTCAAGAGACTATAGCAAAATTGTATAAATATGTGTAAAAGAATGACAAACTATAAATGAATATAACTGTAAATAAGAATCAGAACATGGGAAAACGTAAATAAGGCAGGAGTCAGGGTTGGAGGGATGGAAAGAACACTGGAATACCAACCACAAGGGCTCACAGTGTTTCTATAGCTCAGCTATACAATTGTATCTGAGCTTCCCGGCAGCCGAGGAGAAAAGAGAGATGTGGTCCATTACAGAGACCTTACAAGATAGAGATGAAGAAATATCTCAGTTCCTTGAGGGAAGCAAAGGATGGCTTGAGAAGAATTTAATCATGTGGTACAGGGGCAGTGAATGATGTACGCGATCACCTGTGTCTCCAAATGACATTCCTTCCACAAATGCAGTAATCAATGTTTGTCATGAAGGTCACAACTCAGCGAAGGCTATTATTTGAGCCATCGAAGCCCTCCTTTGACTCAGGCAGAGAAGGCATCCTCCCAAAGCAGGGCCAGCGAAGGTGTGGCAGGGAAACCTCACTTTATCACATAGCCATCAGCAGGGGGACATGTAAGGTATCATTCAACCTGGGGCACGCTTGAGAGTGAAAGAGCCATTCTCAAGTGTCACCCTACCAGTGATCACAGAGGAGCAACAGGAATAAACCAGGGCTGTCCTAGGTAAATTGGGACAAATGGCTACCCTTACGATCAATATTTACCTTGGGACCCAAACCAGGCACACGTGTTCCCTCTGGATATCTGTGATAAACCTTTGATCTTGTTATAAGGACTGAAATTACACTGTGGCCTCCTAATGGATTCTTAGAGATTGGTTATCTAGGCCAATCCTCTCACTTGACAGATGGGGAGACTGAGGCCTAGAAGGATGAAGTGATTTTGCCTAAAAATTGCACAGCAACAGTGGCAGAGCTAGACTGTCCTGTGCTTCTGGCCAGGGCTCGTCTCCTGCCTCAATGAGCCAACGCCCTCTCTGACTGCTGCGGTACAGCGGGCGCTGCGGCCTGAGGCTCTCTGCTCTATGGGAGCGCTGGCTTGGCCCCTGGCTATATCCCCAACGAGGAGCGTCAGCAGGTGTCTAGGGGGTTAGTAGCAAAGGAGGCCTGCTGGACAGGAGAAATGGGGAGCCTGGCTGATGGTGGGGAGTCCATCATGGTGGCATTATACCAGGCCTTGATGATCCAAACTAAGGTGGGTGGAAGTGTGAAATCACCTAAAGTCAGATGAGGCAGGTGTCATCTGTAGTGTGGACAGAGCGCTGTGCTCCAGGCTGGTCCGGGGCTCCGGGCCTGGCTGCGCCTGTGTGGGGAGAGGCCTGCAGGTGCTGTGTGAGGATGATAAAGGGTGGTCAATACTTACTATCTCTACTGACCCTCTCATGCAAGGATGTCGAAGCACCTCCCCGACCGGCCCCCAATGTTAGCTAGAAGTAAGCTTTGTTTATTCTGATGGATGGGTAGGACCCTGCCTCATGACTAGGTGGTAAATTAACAGTCTGAGTGGGGGTCAGTTGGCCAAGGAGGACCCTACATTTCCCAGTCCCGCAGTTGTCCCTTCACTGAGCCACCAGGCTCTCCAGGGGCAGGTTGGGAAATGCATGCCAGTGGCTGGGGTTTGGGGCCATTCCCAAGCCAGGCGGGAGCGGTGGGTGGATGATGGAAACAGTCAGAAGACTATTGTGTCATCAGGTGACTCACTGGGCCAGCACCACATGCCTAGGGTCCGCATCCGGCCGACACCTGTGAGCTGGCCTGGGGCTCCCTGGGGAGGGCCTCCCTGCCTGCACACTTTGAGGGAGGTGCAACCAGTACCACCGGCCCCCCAGGTTATGGAGTCAGTAAAGCCTGGGAGGTAGAAAGTCCACCCCTTTGATCTGCAGGGAGGGTACCTGAGCCACAGTTGGGAAATGACTAGCCCAGGCCACACGGGTCCTCAGACTCCTGAGTCAGTGTTCTCAGCTGCCCTGCTCTACACCTCACGACAGGTCTGGGGTTCTTAACGCAAGGGGGGTGGGCAGCTGGGACTGTGGGTGCAGATGTGGATCAAACCTACAGGAACTAAGAGGGCCTCGGCCTTGGAGTGGGTTACAATTCAGGTTGGCATAAGCGTTTTCTCATTTAACTCTTTGACTCCTCTAGAAGAGCGGTTTCTAATCACTGACGACACTTAGAAAAAGACCTTTTTCTACCTTCTGTGCTTCTGGGGGTATGTGTCACATTTAATGTGAACTTGAAGTAACAGAGAAAAACCTGTTCTTCCAGAGAATTGGTGAAGGTGCCTGCACAAGCCACCGGTGACATGAGGTCAGAGGTAGAGGGTTTCCCTGTCAGGGCCCAGGAGCTGGGCCAGCCAGGGCCTGAGCCTCAGGCCCCAGGGGGACAGACGTCCTCTGCTGGTGGTGGGACAATGGCCATGGGGCCCACACTGTCTGCCACCAAGGCCACAGCCCTGAGAGCTCTGGCTCAAAAACCAGCTTAGAACCATGAGGAAAATATGAGCCTCAAAAGCCAGTTAGCTAACATCAGACAACTCAGCTCCCACTTCTGGAAGCTTCTATAGGTGTAACTATTAAGACAGCCCAACAGGAAAGAGAGCAGGGTGCTGGGGCTGCAGCCATGAAAGCCTCTGGGGAGTTAGAAGAGATGGAAGAGCCAACAGGGCCCAGGCAAGGTGACCTGAAGCTTTGAAATAAAACAAGAAAGCAACCTCCACATCCTAGGCATCAGGACGGCATGGCCATAGCCCAGAGTGGCCACCCCGGAGGGCTCTGTCAGAGGGGAGATGGGGGGCGGGCTATGTCATGAGGATTGTTCCCCCATCTGGGCAGGAGGCCAGCTTGAATGAGCCTTGGGCTCTAGACTAGAGAGCTTGGCTCACCAGCTGAGTTAGATAAGACTGAGGCAAGACAGGGCCAGGGGCCAGATGCCCAGGGTCTACTCAGTCAGCTGAACTCCAAATTTGTGCGGCTTGATAAAATCCTTCGCTTGTAATTTAGTTACACACGCACAAACATATGCCTGCGTGCAGGCTAATATGCTAAAATCTGGTCAAAATTTTACTGACGGAAATAAAACATTCTGATCTCAAAAACACCAGGAAAGCAGGACTTCCTCCTCGTTTTAAAAGCTGAAATCCCATGCAGAATGCTGCAGGTAGCAACACAGACTAGGGTTTAGGCCTGAAGGATAAGACGGGGGCCTGCTGTGAAAAGCATCCTGTCCCTCAGGCCATACACACACACACACACACACACACACACACACACACACACACACGGCAACACCACGCAGTGACTCCAAAGGCAGCTTCGCAACTCGTGTGTGAATCCTGGCTCCGCACCTCCTAACTGGAAATTCTTGGAACCTCTCTAATCTCCAGTCTCCCCACCTGTAAAACGGGGACAATAAAAGTACCACACGTCTGCTTGTTTCCATTTCCCACATCTCCTCTGTGCTCATTCTAGTGGCTCTGGTCCAGACCAGTAGATTTGTCTAGACCAGAGGTTCCAAAGACTGCTACAGAACAGAAAGCCTGTGGAGCTTTTTCCTTCTATACATTTTTAAAAAATGAAAATGTACTTGAGCAATTTTAAGCCATTGTAGACTTGTACTCTCTCCTGCAACCCCCTGCCCCCTACATGCCCTTCTTCACAGAAGCTACAGTTAGCTTCATACGTTCTTCCCCACACCCTAAAGCATTTTGAAGAAACTACCTCCTGATTTGCTTTTTTTAAACTTATGCATGGATATCTAAGGTTCGCCTCACTCTTTCCAGGGGCAGCTAGTATTCTATTAGGGGCTATATTCACGTTCAGCCAGTCCTTTATTGAAGCATATGAAGGTTGTTTTCAGCTTTTTCTATTCCAGGAAATGCTACAAAGAACATCCTCTGCATACTAGTGCGAGTATATCCACAGGACAAATTCCAAGAAGGGGAAATACTCAGCCAAAGGGAGTGTACCATGAAGCTTTTGATAGATACTGACAAATACCTCCTCCAAAAGCCCAAATTTACACTCCAATTCTGTGTGAGAACTGTTTCTCCAAACTTTATTTTTCTACCCGGAATATAACCAATGTCTTTAATATTTACTAACACGAAATCACTGTACTAGTTTCCTCTTGCTGTTGGAACAAATTGCCATGGACTTAGTGGGTAAAAACAGCACACTTGAGTACCACACATTTCCAGGGGCCAGAAGTCCGAAATGGGTCTCCCTGGGCTAAAACCGAGGCGGGGCCATTTATCTTTCCGGAGGCTGCAGTGGTGAATCCATTTCCTCACCTTTCCAACTTCTGGCGGCCGCCTGCCTTCCTCGGCTCCTGGGACTCCCCAGCTTCCAAGCCAGCAGCAGCCTGCCGCATCCTTCCCACAGCGAATGACACTAACACCGACTGCCTGCCTCCCTCTTTCACTTACAAAACTCTTGTGACCAGGTCGGGCTCTCCTGGATAATCCAGGATAACCTCCCCATCTCCAGATCCTTCATTTAATCACAGCTACAGAGTCCCTTTTGTGATGAAAGACAACATAGGTTTCAGGGATTAGCACGTGGACCTCTCTGGGGCCATTATTCTGCCGACCACGGTGGCATCTTATTGTTTAAAAATTTGTATTTCTTGATCTCTACGGAGGCTTAGAACTTTGCATGAATGTATGAATTATTTCATTCAGGCAATGATTTTTTTATATTTTTGCTTATATTTCTAATGAACTACATTTTTCTTGTTTATATAAACTCTTTGATATTGAGGGTATTGATCCTTTATACAGGGTGGGCAAAAGTAGGTTAACAGTTGCGAGTACGTGAGACACAGAGGTTATTCTTGTACTATTGCTTATTAATTATTGTATTATATCAACCACTGTAAACCTACTTTTGCCTCACACGGTATATAAGCTACAAATATTTCTACCTATTTATTATTAGTATTTAACTTTGCTGAAGAGAACAATTTTGTTTCCATGTGGTCAATGAAACAAAAAGTCAATCTTTTCCCTTTATGACTTTTCAGTTTCATGTCCAAGATTATTTTTTAGAACGTCACGGAATTTTCTTCTAGTTTCTCTATGGTTTATTTATTTTCTTCCCTCCTTTTGCCCCTCCACTCCTCTGCCACGCCGTTCCTCCCTTTCAATCACCATCTTGACTCCATCTGGCATTTACCTTTGTGTAAGCAGTGAGGTAAAGATAAAGCTTGATTTTTTTCCAATATAGAGAGCCAGTTGTTCTAATACCATTATTGAATAGTCCACCCTCACCCCACCAAAATTTCTTGGAGTGTCTTCTAAAAGCACAGGTCCTAGCTCCACTGAAACAGATCTGTGGGAAAAGGGCCCCAGAATCTGTGTTTACAAAATTCCCCATGTAGATCCAACGTATGCTTTTCCACAGCCTGGCACGTGCAGAAACTGATGACATTCTCCTACCTTGCCTCCAGGTTCCCAACCTTCCCCCACCTTACTCCGCCCCACTCCACCATTCCTTGTGGCAAGAGAAATCTCTTCAACGGCCAACCTCACCAGCCTTCTCCCTTTGTAAATAACTTGAATGGCTCCCCACTGCAGGGAGGTTCAACTAATGGCATTTCAGCCCCATTGTAATCAGCCTTCCCAGGCTCCTCGCCCACCCTGCACTTCTACATCAAATCTAACTGACAGGCGCTGACCGCTTTGTGTTTGCACATCGCTGTTCCCTAGGGATCAGGCAGAGAAAGGAGTCTAGAGGCTAATTCCACAAAGGAGTCAGGGAATGCTTCCCAAGGGAAGATGTGTTTGAGCTGGTCCTTGAAAGATGGGGAAAGTGATGACAGATTCGGAAGAAAGGGATTTTAGTCTAGATGGGAGGTATGACCTATGCAGAATGCAGGAGGCTGGAATGTGTCCATAAGGGATATTGAGCTTTCTGCCTTTCCCTCAGCCGGGGCTTTGGGGCTCCTGAGCCCCTATGTCTTGGCAGGGTCCCACACTTCGCTAAGGTGGGGTCAGGGCCCAGTCTGGGGTTTCTACATGTTCTCTCGTAGGCACTAGGACAAGAAAAAGTCCCAAACAAATGTTATGCCAAACAGACCTAACAGCTGGGGACAATGCCGGTCTTCAGAAAGCAAGTGGAAGGTAAAATCCGGCCCACGTGGTGGCCAGGGGTGTGCTGCTGGGTTGAGTCAGGGTTCTGCGGTGACCAGACCCTCACACCCTCGGGCCTGGATTCACTCGTGGACAATAGGCCTCCCTAGGGTCTGATGGATTGCCTATGTTGGGAAGAAGTCTCCCACTGACCCTGAGAAGCCTAAGATACCTGGTGTGGGTCAGGTCTGTGGGTTCACCAGTTCATGAGCACCTTCCCAGCAAACCAGGCTTCTCCTGGAATGGGCAGAGATTGGGCCTTATTCAACTTTGGATTTGCAATGCCTAGCAGTGAACCCAGCACTGAGTCAAATGCTGAAAATACTTTAAAAATGCTTAAATGAGCATCTACCGTGCACCCAAAGTATACTACACATTCACATATTAATGATCATGCATGTCCCCTTCTTGCGGATGAAAAGACTGAAGCTCAAAGAGGTGAGGCTAATTGCTTCAGATGATGCAAGAAAGGGTAGAGGTGAGATATGAACCCCAAGTGCCGGTCACTGTCTAGAATGCCCCCAAGAGTGCTGACCTCAGCCAGAATGGTCCAGAAGGATTATGCCTTCCTTCCCAGCACCCCAGCTCCTCCAGGAAGTCTTCCCAGTTAACTATGTCCATCTCCACTTGCACCAAAATCTCCCCCTCGTGCACAAATCACTTGGCATGACCCTACTTAGAACTGAGTTTTGCGATAAATGCTTCTCCCCACAGACAATGAATGGTGGATTAGTCACTGTCTGGGAGGCTCCCAAGTCACTTCCCTTGGGTGACTGTGGTTTCTGCCTTCCTGCTTTTCCTTCTTCTCCTTCCCAACCCTAGGACCTAGCCAGGGCTTTTTCTGCACAGTGGTCAAAAAGCAAATTCTACTCATAGCAAAGACAGAGCTAGGCAATACCAAGTGAGTTATATCTGGCTAGTGTTTGTCTTCCTGCTAGAGAGCCCGGGGACTAAGGCGGAAGTGACACTCCCGGGGAGGACAAGGTTTCCAGTGACACACCTGAGGAAAGCAGGAACACGTTTCACGGTCAAGACGAGGCAATAATGCAGCCGGAACTCCACGCTGCTAGACCTTTGGAAGCCCAGATGTGGCCCTGATTGTTTGTGGTTGTGATAACTCAGGCAAAGATGGTTCGAACCGATGTCCTGTGTCTAGTCCGAACAACTGAACTCTTAATATGTGTTGGGGCTGTTCTTAGTGTTTACACAATAACTCTATCAGGCAGGGACTCTGATCATCCTCATTTTACAGATGAGGAAACTGAAGCACAAACTCACACAGCTGGCAATGGTGGGGCAGGAACCTGAACCTGGGTCATCAGATGACCTCCGCAGTGCAGAGCCTCAAGGCAGCAGGGGCCACGCCAGCCTTGCAGACGGGACTCAGATTTAAATCACAGTCCTAGCACTCTGGGTAACCAAACCTTGTTCCCAGCAGCCCTCCTTCCCATCATGTGGCTGGTCTTGTTAAGAGATTTTTTTTCTTTCACTTAGAAAAGTATTGAGAATGTTTAAGTCTTGCTCCCATTGAGACGGAAGATGGACTGAGATCAGGGACTGTAGTCTCGACTCACCAAGGGTCTGGTGAAACCCAGATACTTGCAGTTTATTAATCTACTAAGTTATCTATTGTTACAAATCTAGTTACCTATGTACCTACCTACCCATCTCATCACTTATTATATCCACCCGGTTGCAGGAAAGATTAAAAAAAGCTTCCAGACACCCCTGAGAACTTGGCAAGCATCTGAACTTAACCCGCTTCATCTTAAATGGTCCAGGAACTGCCTGTGGGTGAAAGAGCTGAGGGAAGAACAAAGCCTGAAATGAGAGCTGGACAGGGCCAGGTGCCTTGTCTCTGGCCATTTGCATTCTGCCAGTCTCGCATCCATGTCTCCTAAGAAAGACCCGCACTGCACATTTGTCACGGTGGCCTATTCTCTCATCGGTTCCTTTGATGACATTTTGTTTCTGCACAAATGACCGTGGTACAAAGGGCATACCTGCCTATAAGCTCCCCAGGTAGTTAAGGCTCCTCAGTCTACTCTGAAGGGCAATACACAGAACACACTATCACACACACACTACAGCATAAACTATATAAGGACTAACGACCAGGTAGACTAGGTGACAAATACAGTGTATTCAAAAAAGTAAGCAATGACAAAGGTAGGTACTGCCTATGGTCTCTACCACTCTTACCCATGTGACAGGATGGATATAACTGTCCTTGTAATGTACAGTAGTTACAATGATCACTTTGAAGTTCACTTCACTCAATCTTCAAGTATTACGTGGACCTTCTCGATGCCAGGCCAATAACAGGAAAACAGAAAAATCATAGACCTTACTATAAAGTGGACCAGGTAGTACCAACACAAGGAGAGATAAAACAATGGAAACAACAGAGTAAGGAAACAGACTACCACAGACATAGTCACCTGGTTTATAATTAAGGTGTTACCACGTTTGGTGGAGAAATGATCATCTTTCAATAACTAGTGCTGAAGCATGAGATATCCATAAGGAAAAAAATGAGGTAGGCTTCTACCTCACACCATACACAAACATTAATGTGAAATGAATGATTGGCCTGAATATAAAAGATTAAACAATAAACCTTGCAGAAGAAAACACAAGAACACAGCTTCATGAGCTTGGATCCGGCAACGATTTCTTATACGGTTCACAAAAAGCATAAAGGAAAGAATTGGTAAATTGGGCTTTATTGAAATAAAAGTCTGCTTATCAGAAAATACTAATAATAGAATGAAAAGGCAAACAGACTAGAAGAAGATATTTGGGTACATATCTGACAAAGGACTCATCCAGCATATTAAATATCCCTAAAAATGAATTTTTAAAAAGGCAGATAACCTAATTAACATTTGGCCAAATTTAACTCAAAATGGATAAAGACCTAAACATAAGAGCCAAAACTGTAAAGCTCTTAGAAGAAAACATAGGAGAAAAGTTTCATGCCGTTGGGTTTAGCAATTGATTGCTTCGATCTGACACTAAAAACACAGGCGACCAGAGTAAAAACACAGACACTGGATTTCATCAAAATGTCACACTTTTGTGTGTCAAAGGATATAATGAACAGAGGGAAAAGGCGACCCTCAGTACAGGAGAAAATATTTGCAAGTCCCATGTGGGATAAGGAGTTAATATCCAAAATATAAAAAGAATGCCTACAACTTAAAACAAAAACTGAACAACCAGCAGAAATGATGGAAGGGCTTGAATAGACATGTCTCCAGAGAAGGTATGCAAATGGCCCACCAACACATTGAAAGATGCTCAACATCATTATTCGTTAAGGAAATGCAGATCAAAAACCATGAGAGATGCCCCTTCATGTGCTTTGGGATGGCCACTACCAAAAACCACCCCAGGAAATAAGTGTTGGTGGGAACGCGGAGTCATCGGAACTGCTGGCGGGAATGCAAAATGGTGCAGCCCCACGGAAAACAGTATGGTGGTTTCTCAACAAAATTAAACTAGAATTACCATATGATCTAGCAATTTTACTTCTGGGTATTTAGTCCAAAGAACAGAAAGCAGAGCCTCAAAGACACATTTGTACTCCTATGCTCTCGTCGCAATAGCCAAAAAGGTGGAAGCAAACCAATGTTCACTGATAGATGAATAAACGAACCAAACGTGGGGTACACATGCAACGGAATGTTCTCCAGCCTGAGGAAAGGGAGAAACTCGGACACCTTCTACAGCAGGGATCAACCTTTAGGACATTATACTAAGTGAAATCGGCAAGTCACGGGAAGACAAATACTGTATGATTCCAATCTCAGGTACCTAGAGAATAGTCTAACTCATAGAGACAGACAGAATGGTGGTTGCCCAGGGCAGGGGAGCGGAAAGGGGAATGGTCATTTGATGTGTGTAGAGTTTCCGTTTTGCAAGATGAAAAGAATTTTGGAGATCCATTCACATTGCAGAACAGTGTGAAAATAACACTAGTAAACTTAGACATGATAAATTATATACTATGTGTATTTTACCACAATTTTTAAAAATGACAAAAGATTTGAATAAGTATTTTTAAAAAGATGTTATATAAACAGTCCATAAGCATAGGAAAAGGTGCTCAACATTATTACTCACCAGGAAAATACAAATTAGATCCACCACGCATTCGCCAGAGTGGCAAAGGTGAAACAAACAAAGTGATACCCAACGTTGGCAAGGAAGTGGGGCAGCTGGGACTTCTCGTGCGTTGTCAGTGGGAAGGTAGGCGCAAGCATTTGGACATCTGATGGGCAAAATCCTCAAAGTTAAACACTCACCTACCCTATGACCCCCAAACTAAGAACATATTCTACAGAAATGCACATATATGTCTGCCAAAAACCACAACCAAGAATGTTCACAGTAGCTTCATTCATGACGGCAAAAAGCAGGCAACAGCCCAAATGCTAACAACAAACAGAATGGATAAATAAAACTGTGGTATATTTATACAAGAATTATTAAACAGTAATAAAAAGAACAAGGTACTGCTACAGACAAAAATATGGAGGGATCTCACAGACATAATAAGTAAGAGAATTCAGGCACAATGGGCTCCACTTAATTGAAGTTTAAGAACAGGCCAAATTGATTCCATGGTATTAGAAATCAGAATAGTGATCTGTCCTGGCGGGGCAGGTAGGTATTGACCAGGAAGGGGAAGGCAGGAGCTTTTGCGGGGGACAGAAATGTTACTCATTAGGGAAATGCACGTCAAAACCATGCATATTATACGGGTGTATATACATAAAAAGTATTTGACTTGTATATACAACTTATGACATGAGTACACTTATGCTGTGTGCATACTTATGATATGTGTACATAATTGTATGCGTGTTATTCCTTAATTTAAAAAAATATGGAGCTTTCCCTTGAAAAGTGCAAAGCCTCTAAGGAGAGAGACACCAACAGAAACGGGGGAGAAAAGGCGAAGGGGTCGAGGCCCTGACAGAAACGGTTCCAGCGCAGTCTGCGGGGCAGGGGGCGCTCAGCAGGGCAGACTTCGGGCTGGTGCCCGGGGCTCCCAGGGACAAATGGGACTTCACCACGCAGAAAAGGGGACTAATGCAGGCAAAGGCATGGCGAGGCCAGGAAACACTGTGCGAGGGAAGGCAGGTAACTCTGTGGGGTCAGAGGGTCGGACGTGCACAGCACAGCCGGGGGGAGGCTGAGGACGTGAACCAAATCAGGCTTCAGATGTGTTTCTTTACACGAGTTCCCCCTAAACGTTTGCTGAGTGAACGAACGAGCCTTCCCTCAGTCATGAAGCGTCGATGCCTGGAGTCACAAGACGGGTGCACGGGTGTGGCAGCAAGTGCCGGCATTGGTGGGGCCGTGGAGCCCACTTCTTATAAAATTGCTCACCTCCCCAGGGTCTGCTGTCTTCCAGCCTGCAAAATTCAAGACCGTCTGCACTCCTTTACAGTGCCGACTCTGATTCAAAGCTGGGGGGCTTTTCTGTACTCACTCTCTCCCTACTTCCTCCCTCTCCATCTCACCGTTTTTGATAGTCTAGCATTTTTGGTTATTCTAGTCACCTTTAACATCTTCAAATAATATATGTAAATTGCCCTCTCCTGGTCTGTCAGCCTTAGCAGTTCCTGTTCCCTTCCTGCTATGAACAAACAACGAGGGGATCTGTGCGCATTCCCTTCTTTCCGCCTCCTTTTCCCATCCATCTTCAATTTTTTGTTACTTATACATTATTACTCCTACAGTGTCAAATTTCATGACGTTTATAATTTCCTCTATATTATAATTATAGAGTCCATAGGTTAACTCTACCAATTGAAACTAGTAAACAACAAGATGGTGAAGGTATTATTCCCTGGGGAACTACTTCGTATGAATGGACCAAAGAGAAAGAAATAGAATTCCACAGGACTGAAATTTTGTCACCAGAAAAAAAGTCAGCCAATCAATTTTCTGACAGTTTATGGCTTCTTCTACTTCCTTTTGAATCCTACGCCATCATCTTTTTGGATTCCTCTTTATGATTGACAGAAGGAACTCCAGGAGGGTTTTTTTTTCCTGCCAGAAAATATAGATGACTGAATGAAAAACTTTATGAATTCTTACATTAAAAAGTCTTTCTTTTGCTTTCAACATTAGAGGGGAGATAATTCTTATTTCAAAATCATTGTCCTGCAGACTTTTGAAAGCGCCGCCCCACTGTCCTGGGAATCTTGCATTACTGATGAGAAATTCTGATGTAAGTTTTCTCTCTCTGGCAGCTTCTTGCTTTTTATACTTGATGTTCTGAAATTTCAACAGAATGGGTCTACATTTTCTTTTTGCTAATCCTGTCCTAAATTTAGTGTGCTCTTTAATTTTAAAATCTGTGTGTGTTTCTTCAACTGAGGGAAAATATCTTTTGCTGTATTTTTGCCTGTTTCCGTCTCCCTCGGCCATTGCCTGTGGTCTGCTTCCAGAGCTCCTGCTGGACGGACGGATACTAGCCCTCCCGGACCTGCCCTCAATGGGCATTCACTTTCTTCTCCTCGATGTTTTACTCTACATTCTGGGATACATTCTTAGTTTCCACATCTTGATCCCCAACCTGTCTTCATCCTTATTTATTACATCATTCAGTTCATCCACAGCATTTTTCTCAGGAGCCATACCTTAAATTTTCAATAATTTTTTTCTTTTCTCTATTCTATCTTCATAGTAACTTCATTCTAGTAAATGAGATAATCTCAATTATTGTTGAGGATAATAAGGATAATTTATTTTAGAGTTTTTGTATATTTGAACTGTTTCCTTTAGAGTAAACTTTCTTTTTCTTTTTTTTCCTGTCTTAGGCCTTCTCTTTCTGCTACTGGTTTTCTCCTAATGCTTGGTGATCTTGGTTTTCCATACACACGTACGAATGAAGGACGTTATCGAGAAGTCAGTATGCGTGTTAGGACACAGGTTCTAGCTCCTGTAACAAGGACCCAGCTGCGAGGGTGGCTCAGACGAGACAGAAGTTCATTTCTGTCTCGTGCCGCAGCCTGGCGCCAGTGGCCCGGGGCTGACACGGTGGCTTCACAGCATGGGTCTCTTTGTTCTTACTCTTCTGTCATCTCCAGCATTCGGCTTCCATCTCCCGCCATGACACCCACATCCTGGTCAGCAGGAAGGAGAAAGAGGAGGGCAAGCCTGGGAGTCGTGTGCGTGATTTGGGTTCACACCAGCTACAGACCACACCTAGCGGTTAGGAAGCTGAGGGAGTGTGTAGCCTTTAGCTGGGTGGCATGTGCCCAGCTCACATGTCCATCACTACAGAGAAGGGAAAAAAGGACACTGATGAAACAATGAACTGGACAGGGCTTCCTGCGAGGTCTTTGGTCTATTTTTCTGAAAGGCTGGACCTTGAATGTGATGGCGGGATCATGAACCAATCCTGTGGGAGGGTTCCAAGTACAAGGGTGAAGCCTTAACGGTGGCAAGTCTCCCTCTAAGGACTGTGGAGGGGAAGCTGGCAGGGCACTCCTGCAGTTGCCAAAAGAAGGGCTTTACTCCTTGGTGGACAGAGTGGTAGACTTCACCCGAGGCAGAGCTGCCCGAGCATCCTTGCTTGCGCCCGGGGAGGTCTGGCTCTCCCTCAGCTGGGCTCCTCTCTCAGACCTGCGCCCCTGTTACTTTCCTTAGCATTTACTGGGACTTGGCCTGCCACTGGCTGCCTGCCTGCAGAAGGTGAGAGGGCTGAACTGTATTTGCTTTAGGGAAACGTTCTTTTAAGAGACTGTAACCCTGGCAGCCCCTTCCTGTTCTTTGTTTTGTTGGCTCTCAGCTTGAACTATGCTTAGAAATCACTTAGGCCTCTGGGGCCAGACACTGGGCTGCAGTGGCTTCTGCTCCGATTTCCCCATCTATGCAGCGTCATGGGCTTCCTTACTTCCTAAGACTTACTAACATTTTTGGTCCAGATAAGGCTTTCTCTGTCATCTAACAATTCCTAGGAAAGACACGGGCGTGGACACTTGTGGTCTGCAGTTGGGAAATCATTGCATTGTGACTCATTGACAGAGAGACCATTATCCCTCCCAGGATCCTGACACAGCAGGAGGGGAGATGGGGCTCTTTCGGCTGAGGGCCACTGTCTTCAGGCTCCACAGGGTCCACCCTTGTGCAGAGCACATTTGACAGAAGAGGCAGCTAAGGCACAGAAGAGCACACGACTTGCCCAGGGACACACATTCAATAAAGAGCGGGGCTGGGAGCCAGGCAGGCAGGTGGCTCCAGAGAGTGCGCTCCTGACTACCTCCTCAAGGAACTTTCAAAGGCGGCGCCTGCATAATTAATCGAGGAAACATGAGAATTTTGCTCCAGGTGTACGGGGTGGGACCCAAGCCTGGGATCCAGTGCCTTGGCTTGACACCCACTTTACTGGGCCACCTGGGCAAGCTGAGCCCACTTTGTGCTACTTGCTCCCATATTTGAAAAAGAAGGGCATTGACCACAGTTGGGCTCTAGAGACATTGCCCACAGTGATATTCTGGATGCTTCTGCTACCTAGGCCGGGTCCACCAGCTGCCCCAAGAATAATCCCCTCAGGAGGCTTGATGCTGGCCCTCATGGAACCTTCCAACTAGGTCTGTGTGGACACGGGTTCCCGTTTCCTGACATCCCAGGCTTTTCCTCCAGGGCCTGCCTGGACCTCACCCTCCGGCCTGGCTGAGACATCCCACCCTGTGCCATCTGCCCCACCTCTCACCTGCTTCTTCCCATTCAGTCCCAGGCAGCCCCAATGCCTCCCCATCCCTCTCACCTCTGGGCTTTGGATCAAGCCCTTCCCTTGGCCCTGCTATCTGATCCATCTTCTCTTCTTTGTCCAGCCAAATTCTCCCCTGCGGCCTCCAAGGTCCCAGAAAGAACCAATTCCCCTTTACTCTGGGATGTGGGTAAACCTCGATGCAGGTAATAACAACGCTAATCATGGCAGCTCGCATGGGAGCTGTGAGTGGAGCTCACCAAAGGCTCTCACAGTCACCCTCTCATCTAAGGGACCAGGTTCTTCCCTGCAGAGTCAACCTACTGTTTAGGCTCCATCTACCTGCCCTCGACCCCTGGGCTGTAAACACTATGTGTGAACACTGCTTCACAATTGAACAGTTCCTCAATTGAACAGCCCTCCGGGAAGGGCCCTCACATCTTGTTTTGCAGATGAGGATACAGAGGTTCAGAGAGGTTGTGGTACTGGGCTAGAAAGTGGCCCAGGCCTTCTCGTTCCTAGGGGCACGCTTCTGGAGGAGACCTTGCTCCCGGAGCCTGCACCCAGGATCCAACTCATTTCTGTCTTCCTGCTCCATCCTCAGCCCCGGCAAATATGCTGTCCTGGACTCAGGGAACCAGGAGGGATATACTGACATAAAGAAAGGAATTCTTGATTTATCGATGACAGCCATTCTGACAGGTGTGAGATGGTATCTCATTGCGGTTTTTATTTGCATTTCTCTGATGATTAGTGATGTTGAACATCTTTTCATATGTCTATAGGCCATCCGTATGTCCTCTTTGGAGAAGTGTCTATTCAGGTCCTTTGCCCATTTTTTAATTGGGTTATTTGGGTCTCTTGGTGTTGAGTTTTATAAGTACTTTACAAATTTTGGATATTAGCCTCTTATCAGATGTACTGGCAAATACGTTCTCCCTTTCTGTGGGTTGTCTTTTTATTTTGTTGATGATTTCTTTTGCTGTGCAAAAACTTTTTAGTTTGATGGAGCCCCGTTTGTTTATTTTTTCTTTTGCTTCCCTTGCCTGCGGAGACATGTCCAATAAAAAATTTCTATGAGTAATGTCCAAGATTTTTCTGCCTGTGTTTTCTTCTAGGATTTTTATAGTTTCAGGTCTAATATTTAAGTCTTTGATTTGTTTTGAATTTATTCTTGTGTGTAGAGTAGGAAGGTGGTCGTTTCATTGTTTTGCATGTATCTGTCCAATTTTCCCAACACCATTTATTGAATAAACTATGTTTAGCCCATTGTATGTGCTTGCTTCCTTTGTCGAATATTAATTGACTACAAAGGTGTGGGTTTGTTTCTGGGCTCTCTATTCTGTTCCCTTGATCTATGTGTCTGTTTTATGCCAGTACCAGGCTGTTTTGATTACTAAGGCCTTGTAGTATAGTTTGATATTAGGTAGTGTGATTCCTCCAACTTTGTTCTTCTTTCTCAGGATCGCTCTTGCTATTCAGGGCCCTTTGTTGTTCCATATACATTTTTGAAATATTTGTTCTAGTTCTGTGAAATGCATCATTGGAATCTGGATAGGAATGGCACTGAATCTATAGATTGCTTTGGGTACCATGGACATAGAAAGAACAAGTGCTGGCGAGGGTGTGGAGAGAGGAGAACCCTTTTACACTGTTGGTGGGAATGCAGACTGGTGCAACCACTGTGGAAAGCAGTACAGAGGTACCGCAAAAAATTAAACATGGATCTGCCTTTTGACCCAGCAATCCCACTACTGGGAATATATGTGAAGGAACCCAAAATACTAATTCAAAAGAACATAAGCACCCCTACGCTCATTGCAGTGGTCTTTACAATTGCCAAGGTATGGAAGCAGCCCAAGTGTCCATCAGTAGATGAGTGGATAAAACAACTATGGGACATTTACTCAATGGAATTCTACTCAGACTTAAAAAAGAATAAAGTTGTACCCTCTGCCACAGTGTGGATGGACCTGGAGAACATTATGCTAAGTGAAATAAGCCAGTCAGAGAAAGACAAATACCATATGATTTCACTCATATGTGGAATCTAATGAACAAACCAAACTAACAAGCAAAACAGAGACAGATTCATAGATGGAGAACAGATGACAGATAGTGGGGGGGGAGGTTAGGGGGCAGAGGGATTGAGCAAAAAGGAAAAGGACTCATGGACATGGACAACAGTGTGGTGATGGTTGAGGGGGGGCAGGAGGTAGTATAAGGGGACTAAATGGTAACAGAAAAAAATGTATAATAAAGACTAAATTAAAAACAACAACAAAAAATGAATTCCCCAAGGCCTGGAATCACTGTCCTAGAGCACCTCCCTCCAGAGCACCACGACGCCAGCCCCCAGCCCCACCCTTCATGTTTGCACTTGAGAAGAGGGGCAGAGGTAGGATCTTGAGAGCCTGAAATCCTGGTGCCCTTTTCCTTCACTCAGAACTACAGAAAACCCAGTGGCACTTCTTTGTCCTGAAGAAATGGGACAGCGTCTGCTAGTTGTTATCCTTACCAGTCAGTCTAGCGCGGTAAATCCAGCACCTCCTCCCAGGATACAGCGCGCCCCCGCCCCCCACTGGAACCTCTGGAGCAGTTAGAAGTGGGGGGCTGCAGGGCTGCCCTGCGGAATGCTGGGCACTGAGTCATCTCCCTGGAGGCCAGGCCAGGCACAGCCCTGCTCACTTGTCCACAGGGACTCCCACTCCCTTCCCAAGAATTCTAAATCCTTCTAACAAGTGACAGTCCTCTCCAAGTGGCTTTCCCGGTAGGTTTTGGCCAAGTGAGTGATTTCTCTTTCCCAAAGGGGATCACACCCCGGTCTGTCAGCCTGGGCCACTCATAGCTCCTCTCTCTTGTGGCAGCGACAGCTGCCAATTCTGGATTGCTCACTATGTGCACAGGACCGGCTCCAGATGCTGTACTAATGGTTTCACATGTCATATCTTCCTCTACAGAGTTTGGACAGCACAGGCTCCGTTTTTCTCTTTTATCCCCTTTACGTTTTCTGTGCCTGAGCCATAGTAGGCACTCGTGGGTGTTGGTGAGTGAGCGAGTGGAGCTTAATTGCGAAAAACATCACTTAGTGGGTAGTTTACAGAAGTCGCTTTAATCCCTTTCTGGAAAAAGGGGGTAAATTAACTTCCAAAATTAGAGAGGATATTAATCTGTTAATGAATAGAACTTTCTAAATTTTGAGTGTCTCCTAAAACTAACTTTTGGAACCTGCAACATTAGGTGGTGTCTAGTCTAATTCACATACCATAAAATTCACTCTCTAATTCCAGAACATCGTATCACTCCACAAAGAAGCCTGGTGCACATTAGCAGTCACTCCACATTCCCTTTCCCCAGACCCTGGCAACGGCTCATTTATCTACTTTCTGTCTCTATGGATTTGCCTGTTCTGGACATTTTATATAAATGGAATCATACAATATGTGGTCCTTTGCGTCTGGCTTCTTTCACTTAGTATATAATGTTTTTAGTCATTTGCTTTTAAAAATCAGCATTTCATGATGCTTCTCAGAGCACCCAGATACCCAGGGGTTCTGTGGCCACAATGCCTGTGAGATCACGAGCAGCAGCCATGAGCCAACAGGGCCGCACAGGGTCTGGGCAGTGCGGGAGGCAGATGGGAGAGCCTCGTCACAGCAAGGGCAGTCTGAGGCCAGCTGCCGAACTAGTGGTCGGGAACCAATCGCGCATGGGGACTGCACTAGAGTGTTCCTTCGGGGAGGAGAAAGCCCAAACCCGATTCTCTTGTGTGGAGAGAGGAGGGTCAAGGCCGCCAGCCCCGGGCCTGCCACTCTGAGCCTGAAGGGACAATCCCATTTCTGAGGTGGCCTCCAAGCTGTACAGGAGGCACGGGGCTCCAGGGCCTGACTGGATCAGACCTGGAGGAGCAGAGCAGGCACCAGCCACCCCACCTCTTGGCCGCCACCCTCTCCCTCTCACCCAGGCGCCCTCTGAGCTGGGGAGCAGCGCCTGGCAGGGAATCCCACAGGCCGAGCAGAGCCAAAAAAGAACACTTTGGTTTTAGGTGGTGTGCACAGGAGTTGATTACTTAATTAATTAGTTAACTCCCTCCTTGCTTTTGTAGAAAAATTTTTAACTTGTATTATTCCATAGAGGATCTGAGGTGGTTTACAAACACAAAATAGGCACATAAATAAAATTAAAAAAAAAAAAAAAAAAAAAAAAAAAAAAAAAAAAAAAAAAAAAAAAAAAAAAAAAAAAAAAAAAAGAACACAAATCAGCCCAGGGGAGATGGCAGACAGGTTTGGACCGAAGGGCCAGACAAGCATGGATGAGCAGTTTGGAAGGCCGCACACGTGGCCCTGTTTGGGCCCTGGGATCAGGGTACGGCTTCCTGGCAGCCAAAGAAAAAAAGACAACACAGCTAATCGCACATTCGCAGTGTCCTGGCGATAAACACACCTGCTCCTCAGGAAAAGCAAAGCTCTCCTTGGCACGAAGATCTGAAAGGAATTTCTCTCATGCTGTTTTCAATTGCGAGCCATTCATGACGTCATTCCTCCGGTGCTTCTGGGGCTCCGGCGGGCCAGCCCTGGGCGGGCTCTGCTGGCATCCGAGATGCCGGCTGGGCCCTGCCCCTCACATCATTACTCTTGTTTGGGAAACAAGGTGCCATTTGGGGAGCACGGTTCCAAGTTTTGCCAAAAACACATACCATCTGTACTGTTACTTATGTAGTACTTTAACTTATATTGACTTGTTAAAACATTGCCTCATCCTAAGCCATAAGGATCACAGGTATAACTGCCAACTCTAGGGTTTTATTGAATTAAAGAGATTATTATTATAATAAAGAACCTCACCCATGTTTTCATCTAAAATCACCTCATGGTCTATTAGTGATTTGTGTCCTGCACTTGAAACAAGCTGCTCCCCCCCCCCCCCCGCTGTTATGGACAGCAAAGCTCCGCCTCACCTCCTCCACCTGATGAGTGGGGACGTCTCTGCACAGCTCTGGTTAAGTCTCTGCCATCGCACCCTATGATCACAGAGCTGGAAAGGCCCTTGAACAGCATCCAGTTGAAAGCCCACACATGACAGAGGAAGCTGCTGGCGCCCGGGGAGCAGAAGGGACTTGCCCCAAATAACAAGGCTAGTGACAGGGCAGGTGCCACGACTTCTCCCAGACTTGCCTTGGTCACAGCCACAGACAGATCGGTGAACATTCACATAACCAAAGACGAACTCACCGAGGGAGTCGCGAGAGGGACTGGGGACTCACCTAACCCTGCAGCGAGCCCTGTGAGGGCAGGGACTGTGTCTGTTTTGCTCACCAGGGTAAATGAGTTGGTGCTCAGAAAACAACTGTGGGATGTTAACACCAAGTTCAGGATGATGGTCTCCTCTGGATGTGGGGGGAGGGGCTTCAGATTGTGGAGGCTCCCACTGTATTTGTTGAAGTCTTCTTTTTTTAGAATTTGTCAATGACAGTTGACATTTAATATTATTTTATGTGAGTTTTGGGTATACAACATAGTGGTCAGACATTTACACACTTTATGAAGTGATTCCCCTGCTAAGTCTAGGGCCCACCTTGCGCCATTATTGTAATATAATTAACAATATTCCCGATGTTGTATTTTACATCCCTGTGTACAGAAGCCTTTTGAAAGTGGGTCGTAGGTTTACCACTGTTTGTTATATTATTGTCTATTTTGGTGTTGCTGTTTGGCTGAAATATTTTGAAAATTTAAACATACTTATTAAATAGATGAATAAATCTAGTATCCCCCAAAACGTATAAAATTTCTCTCTGCTAATATGACACTCTGTGCCCCATGTCAAGTGGCTTTAACTGAAGTGGAAGAAATGGCTCTGATTTCCACGGCAGGCACACCTTGTGGGGGTCTTCTCAGCTTGTCACTTCTCCCTCCACTCCCAAAGCCTGTGGCACTTGGGTGGGGAATCTGAGCATGACTGTGGCCATCTGAAATGGGCCACAACACCGCCGGCTGGCTCACGCAAACCTGACCGGGTCTAGAGAAGCTGCTAGGAGAACCCTGGCGGGACCCACATGGGCTCCACCAATGAGTGCCAACGCCGAGCGCCACATCAGAGCAGTGAGTGTTTCTGTGAAACCAAGCCACCGACCAATGTCTTTGTTCCCCGCCTGCAAAGAGCACCACTCTTGGCGCACACATTTTGTGAACGACAGACTATCATGGGTCAAATGCCAGCCTAGGGCGCACTTGGAGGTTGCCATGACGGATCCACAAAGCCTCAGAGTCCCGGGTTAGGAAGGGACCTCCAAGGTCAGTGCCACAAGCTCCGTGGAAGCCTCCCCCTCTCCCCCCAGGAGCTGCTCCCCAGAGGCCACTCAAGTCCTGGGGGAGCAGCAGTCGTTCTTTCTTTCTTTTGCAAGAAGACGGGGAGGCGTTTTTTGTTTTTATAAAAGTGGAATCACCCTTGCTTGTCTTCTCTACACCTTGCTTTTCTCATGGAAAATCTTTCAAGGTCAAAGGCTAAAATTATTTTGAGCAGTTAGAATGCACCAGGTACAATGATAAGCACCTCACATGCACCAAGCCTATAGGGCAGGCACTGTTATAACCCTACGTTACCAAAAACAAAACAAAAACCCTGAGAGTCAGAGGTGTTACATAACACAGTTTGTAAGTCGTGGGGTCCAGATCTGAACCCTGGAAGTCTGTCTCCGAACCCTGTGTTCCTAACCACTACATTGTACTGCTTTCTAAACAGACACAGGGTCTGTCTCATTCTTTTTTTTTTTTTTTTTTTGGACACTATTACAGATATCCCCCATTTTCCCCTCCTTTGCCCCCTCCATCCAGCCCCCCACCCCGGCCTTCACTACATTGTTACCTGTGTCCATGGGCTGTGCTTATATGCATATATGCTCTTTGGCTAATCTCTTCCAGCTCCCCCACCTCCCTCCCCTATGAGATCTGTCTGTCTGTTCCAGATATCCATGCCTCTGGCCCAATTTTATTCATCACTTTATTTTGTTCATTAGATTCTGCACATAAGTGAGATCATATGGTATTTGTCTTTCTCTGACTGGCTTATTTCTCTTAGCATTACAATCTCCAGGTCCATCTAACAGCTGAATGATGGGCCATGGTTTAGACACAACACTTCCAAACTGTCCCAACCGTTCAGTTTGCTGACTTTTTCTAACTTTATTTTTGCCACTAGAAATTTTCAGCAAACACCCTTTGTACACATAACTGAGCAGACTGGTGCTATTGTTCCATAGGCGAGATTACCGGAAGTGACACCATGGGTCACAGGGTGTGTGTGTTTTGGGTTGAAGTAGCTCTCGGGCCCATTGTTTGTGGCATCTTCCTAAGGCTGAGCCACGTGATTCTCACTCACTGGTTTTGATTCTATCCTGAGGACACCTCTGACCCCTCTTCCCTTTCTCAGTTTCTTCAAATGGTCCTCTGACAACATGGTTGGCTGTCCCTATGGGTGCCTGCTCCAGACACCTCTCAAAGTGCAGCACCCTCTGGGGTGACCTCCTCCCCACTGACAGACACACGCAGAGGGGACAGTATCTATTCTGATGTCAGTGGTGCTGTAGGAGGGATCGAAGTAGGTAGGGTTCAAAGTTCTTATCTTCAGCCCCTCCCCAAATTACACGCACTCCTTCCTGAGCAAAAGGCCCTCGGTAGGGTGTCCAAGACCAGCCAGATTCTACCCTCACACAATAAAGGAAAATGAAGCTCATTCTTCACTTAGAGAGGATGCCCATGACTTGGGAGCCAGGCAGATGTCTCTTCACACATCTTCTAGCTCAATGTCTGTTGGCAAAAGAGTTCAGGAGGGCGATGGCCAATCCAGGCTCACGCACTGGGTGCACGGCAGTGCTTGCGGGAGCTGGGTGCAGGGTCACGGGGAGGGGGCCCCTTTCCCCAGCTCCCGTTGCCTGCTGGTTCCTAGAAACCGTCTTACTAGAAAGGCGTAGTGTAAATATTTTGCTAAGCAGCCAAGAGAGGAAACTTACCCAGGCTGAGCCGCCCTGTGCTGGGCGCTGGCCGTGGACACAATGCTCAATGAGGGCCATTATCTAGGAAGGGAGGGCTGTTTGTTCCGTTGCGGGTTGGTGCCAGAGCCCGGAGCCACCAGGCTGGCCGCCCTGGCTGCCACACAGAAGAGCCTCCTTGCGCTCAGCAGACTCTGTGGTTGTGCAATGCCGGGCCAGGAGGTTAACTCTCCCCGGACAGGAGCCAAGCCTTGTTCCTTCCTGCCTGAGTATGTCTATCTGAAAATGCTCAAAATTGAGGGCTTCAGTGTTTGCAAAAATGCTTGGGCCCCGAAACTTCTGGTTTATTGCAAAGGGCATAGTGTGCCCACCCCTGCAGCTCCTGGCACCCTCCCACCATGGCCCTGGGCCCTGGCCATGGTGTCAGCCCACCATGCCTCGGGTATCGCTCACAAGCCTCGCGGTCCTGCCTCCCAGTCTGCACGTCTGCTGTTCCTTCTGCCTGGAACGTCCCTCTCCCCCTTTTTCCTGTCAGTTGTGTTTAGTCCAAATCCCCTCTTTCTTAAGCACAAGTTCCATCTCATAATCTCAAAGTCTTCCCTGACCACCCCAACCACCAGTGACCCATTTTCCAGATGAGAAAACTGAGGCCTAGAGAGGTTAACTAGCTGGAGAGCAGAGTGAATAAGGAGATCAGCAGGGCCTCTCTAAACTCTTTCTCTTACATCCCGCGTCCCATCTGTCAGTGGGTCACATCAGCTCTGCCTGCACTGTACCCAGAATCCAACCAGCTCCCACCACCTGCTCTGCAACACTGCCCCGTCCCCATGGCAGGACCAGCCTCCCAGCTGGTCTCCAGAGCTGCCCTGGCCTCCTGCAGAGTGGTCTCCACACACAGCCATGGGGCGGGTGCGGGGCTTTTAGAACACCTGGCAGACCCCGCACTCCTGCGCTTCTCAGTGGCTACAGGCCCGCTGCCTGTCAGGGCTCCAGCCTCCTCTCCTCCAAACCCCGCCCCCCACACCCTCCAGCCACACTTGCCTCCTTGCTGTCCCCGCGAATGAGCCACCTCTGCTCCTCCCCAGACAGCACAGTGCTCACCCCCTCACCCCTCAGGTCTGTTCAAACGTCGCCTTCCCACCAGGACCCTCCTGACTGCCGGAGGTCTTTTCTTTCCTGTCGTCCTGGCAAATACACATTTTACATAAGTAAAAGGTAATATATTTTTTAAAGATTTTATTTATTTATTTTTAGATAGAGAGGAAAGGAGAGAGAAAGAGAGGGAGAGAAACATGTATGTGAGAGAGAAACATCCATCCATTGCCTCCTGTATGAGCCCTGACCAGGCTCCCGAAACCCAGGCATGTGCTCTGACCGGGAATTGAACCGGTGACCTTTCACTTTGTGGGCTGACACCCAACCCACTGAGCCATGTCAGTCAGGGCTAAAAGGTAATATCTTTATTTTAGAGATGATATATTCATATCCTTACTAACTCCCAAAATATATTGAATGTGATAAGGTGATAATAGAGGGGTGGGCAAAGTAGGTTTACAGTTGTAACACAAACAACTAATTAGTAAATAACAATACAAGAATAAACCCTGTGTTTCATGAAATCACAACTGTAAACCTACTTTTGCCCACCCCTGTATGTTTGTCTATTTCCCCCGTTCGAATGTGTCTCCAAGAGGCAGGAATTTTTTGTTTTGTCACCTAGAAGGCATGTGGTGCCTGTTGTTTAGGCAGGGCTGATTTTAAGGATCCACCTTTTGGAGGAGAGATGACGGTGACGACGGTCCCGGTGTCACTGTGACATAGTGTGTGTGTGTGGTAGGGGACAGTGTAGTGGCACATGCAGGACCAATAGCAGGACAGGCTCTGAAGGCCCCCGGGAGGCCAGCGGGGCAGCTGCCCAGATGGTATATTTTCAGGGCCTTATGGGGGAAACGCCCAGACCCGGGCCCCAGCGCCCTCCGGCCCGGCCCAGCCCAGCCCAGGCAGAGCTGCTCGGACAGGGCTTCAAGAGCCCAAGTGTGGCTGGCCCCTCCTGCTTTCAGGCACCTTGAATCTGTAAGTCCAGGAATGTATATTTTAAAAAGCTCTCCAGTGGGCGACTTGTAGATTCCACTGGGCTTGGGGACCTCAGCTGAGTTCCTCTGCACAGAGCTTTATCCCAATAATAAATATCAGGTGAATGAATAAAAAGATAAAAGGAAAGGGATGGGAGGAGCTAAGATGGTCACAGGAGAGGAAGAGGAAGGCTCTGAGGGACAAAATGATCCCAGGAAGCCTGCCAACCAGAACCGCGCAGAGGCAGCATGGCAGGGCTTGTCCCGACAGGCGGGCGGGCGGATCCGTTCTCACTGGAACTCCCACACCTGCAGCCATGCTGGCGGGAGCACAAATCTCAATCCAACAGAAACTCGTGATTTCGTTATTTGGATTGACATTTTTATTTACCCACGGCACAATTTCTTTGAGGTTGGCTGGTTTTCTAAAGAGGGGCCTCAACTGTGTTACTTGGGTGACTGACTGTTCAAATCTCTCTTTTCTTAGTCTGTTCCAGCCCATCTGGACTCCACTCTCTCGTCTCTGTACATTTCTCTTTCACCCGAGCCTTTTCTTCAAGGTGCGTGTGTGCATTCCTCAGGCTTTGACTCTCAATTCCCTGCTGTCTCTCTCTGCATTTCTCACCTTGTCGAATTAGCAGCTTCCTCAGCTGCACACAATACTGGCCCTGCCCCGGAGATGCCCTGCCCTGGAGATGCCCTGCCCCAGAGGTCTCCCATCCTGCATTCCAGCCTCCGACCTCTTGGCGTGGCCATCCCACCAGCCTCTCAGACTCAGTAGGCTTGGCACCAAGCTCATCTTTTCTCCTCCACTGCCTCTGGTGCCATCTTTCTCCTAAATCCCCCAGGACTGCAACATCAGCACTACCTGGGAACCCTGCTCTCCCGCTCCCGCATCACCCCTCTGTCCATCCACCCCACCCACTCCCTCATTTGCTCAACACCTACTGACAAAGCCCCACTGGGTACCAGGCTGTGCTGGGCTCTGGGGACAGTCACCATGCCTGTCCCTCTTCCCTCTGTGGGACCTCCAGGACCACCCCAGGCCCTCAGATCGTGAGGAAGCTTGTTCTGCCCTAGGCAGTCCCACATCTGTAAGTAACTCATAGCGTGACCTTGGGAAAGTCACCTGCTAGGTCTGAGCTTGACTCTCCTTGTCTGCTCTTTGAGAGGATTATTTATTCTGCCTCACCTCTGCCCAGCCTGGCTGTGACACCCACAGGTGATATCAGTCTGAAGGATACTTAAGATCATCACCCCGAACCACGTTGTAGCCTTCTTCATGCATGCAGACCACAGCATTAGCGCCCCCTGCAGCCTCCCAGCCTCCAATCTGAGACAAGCCCCAGATCTGCATTTTCAAGAAACACCCCAGACAATTCTGCTGCAGGCTACGTGCATGTGTGTGTACCACACTTTGAGAAATTTTGGTTCACAGGATAAAGTCCAAATTCCCTCTCCCTCCCCTCAATCCCTGGTCAGACCCTAGCCAGACCTAGCCCTGCTTTCCAGACATGGGTCTGTCCCATCAGCTGCCCTCAGGAGAATACTCAGCGCTCACCAGACTGGTCTGTCCACTCACCACCTTGAACCCAGAACCAAGTCCACCCTCCTGCCAGTTCTGCAACACAGAAAGCCTTCCTGACCTCCCTCCTCTCTCTGAAAGTCTCTTTCCCACTAAGCAAGGTCCAATTTGAGTGCCTTCCCCTTCCTCTCTACAGGTCAGAAACACCACTTGACAGTGGTCATGAGCAGACACAGGCGCCGTGGTCACCTACCTGGGTCCCTGGCTGGCTCACCTTCTAGCTTCCTAACTAGACCCTGAAGGCCACCGTCCCTCTCGCAGCTCTCTGTTCAGTAACAAATGCTAACTGAGCACCTGTGAAAACCCGAACACCTACCCAGTGGCATACAAAGGAGGGAGGCAGAATTCCTGCCTGGAGGGGTGTCCGCTCTAAAGGCAAAGACAGAGGGTGCGTGCATAATTGGTCAGAAGGGAAATAAAGGTAGGAAACCACAGGATCCCAGAGCAAAGGTTCCTAAAGCCACGGGCCAGGGGCACAGAGCGGGCAGGGGAGGAAAAATCGAGGAAGAAAGAACAGCATGTGCAAAGGATTAAAGTGTGAGGAGTTTCGCAGGGGAGACGGGGACGGCTGGACTGGGAATGCTGAGCTGAGGAGCTGGACTCATCCTGTAGGTCAGGGGTCGGCAAAGCCAGCCGCTGCCTGTGTCGGCGCACACAGTTTTACTGGAACGCAGCCACGCCCGTCTCCTCCACGCTGCCCAAGGCCACCTTCACGCGACAACAGCAGAGATAAGCAGCACTGAGAGAGACTACCTGTCCAGCAAAACTTAAAACTATTTACTAGCTGGCTATTGAGAGAAAAGTTCTGCCGATGCCTGCCACAGGCTTTGGAAGCTACTGGCAAGCGCGAAGCAGCAGACAGCAGGGTCAGGCGTGTGTATTCTCTCTCTATCGCTCTGGGACAACGTAGGGGTGGGCTGCTGCAGACAAGCCAGCGGGAAGGGGAGGTGGCTGGGGGGCTGGTACAACTATGCAGGTGGGGAATGGGTATCGACGACACAGCTGTTGTCTATTGAGAGCTTTATTAAGAATTGTTGCATGCCCTCAGGGGGCGGAGCCCTTTACACGTACCCCCTCGTTTCCTCTGCACGGCAACTGCAGGTACTGTCTTTATCCCCATCTCACAGTGGGGCACAGAGAGGTGAGGTGCTTACCCGAGGTCACACAGCTGGGATGCACCAGAGCCAGGATGCAAACCCAGTGTCAAGCTCAAGGTCTTTCGGGTCGAGCGTGTTTGCCTGTTGACAGATGCCTTCCAGCTTCCCTGAGAATTCACAGAACACAGTCCTCTCCAGGAGAAAATCTACCCTGAGTTGAGTCAGGCAGGAAGTGGGAGGCAAGAGGGTGGTTATTTTAGAAAAGCGACATGAGAAACCACGAAACTTCCTACCTGTCCCGTTTTGCTCCCATCTGTCCTCAGAAACAAGGCTGTCCCTCTCTAAGATAAAAAGGTGTTTCTCCCCACACAGTGGCTCTGCTGCTGGCGGCGGGAGAGAGCACTAAGCTTAGCACACGTTTGCTATTTTTAAAGGACTATATAAACAAACAGGGCTACGTAAATAAGAAAAAAAATGAGGTCATCCTTTTAAAATCTAAAAATGTCCCTTTTCTATGGGGTGAGCAGCAAAACCTCAGAAAGAACTGGTGCTTTTTTTTCATCCCGAGAGGCCCTCTGCAGCCCACACCCTCTCAAAGCCAGCAGGCCTGCCTCTCCCTTCCTTGCTACCCACAGGGTGGTGGGGGGGCGGCAGGAGGCCTGGGAAGAGGGACCCCTAGGTTTTATTCCTGGCTCTGTACCTCTACTGATGCCCAAAGCCATTGCCCAACCCCAGCCACCACCTGCGTGGGGCCCTGACAGGCTACTCACAAGCTCTGCCCATGGTCGTGTGCCTTCTTCCTGCCCAAGGCTGGCTCCACGCCATGCTGGCCGCGGCCCCCTCTGCCATCCCTCTCCTCTCCCATGTCCTCCTCCTACCTTGATCTGCTGAGTGGCCTCGGAGGCCCTTTGCGTACTGAATAGAAGCCATTTGCAGGCTCATTCCTCCACCAGCCCCATTTTAAACTTTCCCCATGTTCTTTGGGACCTCTTCTTCCAAGTCGATGGCTGGACCTCATTAGAGTGGCTCCCAAGAGCTGCATTTAAGTCACCAACAATAGTTGGGAGACACCTTAAGCTTTGGCAGAAACTCGCAAGGAGGCTTCTCTGTGTTTCCTGAGTACTTTTTCCACTACGGAGCCCTCTCCCCTCCGGTTCCCTTGCTTCTCTCCTCCACCATCTTTTACCACTTCCTCCCAACTCTCTGCATCTATGGCTCCTCTGTTACCCTCCAGCAGAGAAGTGAGAACCACCAATGTTTGCCAAAGGAGCAGTTTTCAAATTGTGTTCTGTAGGAGTGTTTCAGAGGCTCTTTCAGTGTCACGTGAGAATTTTATTCCAAAAATACAGTTTGACCCCCATTAAAACCTTTATGAAAAATGGACCTGCCCCTCAGAACATGGTCTATCACACGCTGAGCACAGCCAACGGGCATGGCCAGCTTAACTTGGTTTAGGCCTTGGAGTAAGGCCCAGGTAGATCTTGAACTTCAGTATTGAACGATGCGGTCAACTAGAAAGATTGGAGCTCTTCACTGGGCATCTTTATGTTGTCGTTGTTTGAATTCAGGGCTCTACGTGCTTAATAAGCCCCACAAACAAGTCCCCTGGAAAGCTTTCAGCGGTATGGGAATGTATTACATGATTATCCCCAAAATGCCATAAACGACTGTGCACTTCCTGTCTGAGTGTTGTAATAAGAAGGAATTCAAGCAGTTGTTTGAAACTGTCAGTGATGCAAACCAGAATTTCCTTCTCCTTCCCGAATGTCCACATGACATTGAACCCATCCTGGGCTGCAAGGTAAGAAAATCTGCTACCAGTCACAGCCTCTTACTGATACGACTTAGAATTTCCTTAACACTGCAAAACCCAGCCAAAACCAACAAACCAACAAACCAGAAAAAACAACACTGGATGTTACAGCTGATACAGTGATACAAAGATCATCTGGAGCGCAGGCCAGCAAACTTCTATAAAGAGCCAAATAGTAAATATTTTTGTCTTTGTGGGACAGACGGTCTCTGTCCCGACTCCTCGGCTCTGCCATCAGAGTGGGAGAGCAGCCACAGACACCGTGCAGACGAAAGGCACGGCTGTGCTCCAATGGCGTTTTATGTGCAGTCCCCAGGCAGCAGCCCGCGCGAGGCCCTCTGGCTGTGGTGTGCCCACCTCCGATCCTGACCCCGAAGCTCCAAAGCCTTGATGCATCAGAGTCATCGTTCCATTGATGGGCTTTGACAGTAAAGAGGTATTACATTTTTTTATTTAAAGATAAATGTGTATTAATGCATGTGTATTAATAAACTACCACTTTAACCTGTTTTGTATCATTGGCATTCCATACGGGATTTGACTTTTAAAAATGGCTTCTGAGATGATAAAAGTCTGCAGACTACCAGGAGAGCGCTTTGCTGCCGTGAAAATGCTTTCATACCCATTTTCAAATAAGGTTCGCCCTCTAGTCACTTACTGGGAAATCACTTTTATTCTGAAAGGAGCCCCAGCCCAGGTGCCTGCTCAAGGGGAGGCTCTGACTCCACATCTCGCTGCCCTCAAACCATCCCACACGTAGTTGTTCCCAGGCCTCGGATGGTGTTAACGAGCCTCTCCAGCACAGGGGCGTCTGCGATGCCGCTGAAGGTTGGCACGCGGCAGGCTTCTGCCTGGCACGCCCGCCGGCCTGGACCCGAGCCTTCCGCCTCATTCAGATGCCATGTATTCCAGCCCTTCCCTGATGGCTGGGGAGATGTGCCAGCAGTGGGCATGAGTGCCGGGACACTCCAGAAGCACTGAGTCAGCACCCCATTAATCACGGATGCTTTTATCCCCTAGGAAGAGCACGGGAAGGGGTGGGGACCAGACTTCTTGCTGGAACTGACAGCTCATTTCCCTCTGAGCCGGTCCCATCCTCTACAGAGCTCTCCATGCAGCTGGCAGGACCCACGTGGATAAAAAGAGAGTCTGGGAGGGAAGCAGGGGGAGAGCACATGCCAGGGAGGTCTGGGGAGGCCTCCTCACTCTGCAGTCCCTGTATCTTGGCTTGCCTCCCTCAGAGGTTTCTGTTTCCAGCCTAGTTCAAGCACCTACTGCACCCCGGCTGAATAAATCCGGACTCTGCCCTGAGACTGCTTGGGGGGGAGGGAGACCCATGATTGGCTCACTGTGATACGTGCAGAAGGAAACAGATGCTCAGCTGAGCACCATGAGGCGTCAGCCCAGGAAGCCAAGGAAGGCGGACCCATTCACTATAGCTCTATGGGTTCCTATGAAAATGCAGACATTCCTGGGGGAGGGGCATCCTTGAAGCTGTCGCTGCCTTTCTTCAGGAAGCACCTCGGTGGAAAAGAGAGTACAAGGTCCTTTGTAACAGGAGAAGCCTCTGTTCCTCACTGGCTGTGTGACTGTCTTTAAATTACTGAACCTCTTCATGCTGTTTCCTCATTTTCACAAAAGGGGCTCCCAGCTTCACTGGGTTTCCTGCAGGACCTGGTCTAGTCTGTAAAGTGTCAGGGCCCACGAGCAGTGCCAAGCCCTTTCTACACCCTGATTCTTAGGGACTTATGCACTGGGACCCGACGGCAGTGGGGCCAGATGGCAGAGCATGGCAGACGTGTCCCAGCACTGGCCCAGGAAGACAGAGTGGCAGCTGCACTGCCTGTTTGGGTCAGAGGGGGCGCTTGCGTTGGGGAGCCTTTGCTGTGGGTACAGCATCATGCTGGGAGCCCTACCTGTACTTTCACAGCAGCCCTGTGAGGTAGGTACCGCTGCCTTCCCATTTTACAAGGGAGAAAGATGAGGCAGAGAACCTGAGCAACTGCTGGAGCTGGGATTTGAGCTTGGGAAGACCCAGAGCCTTCACTGGTGAGCACCACGTCAAACATCCCTCTCTAAATGAGGCTCAAGTGCCCAGGCCTTCCTCGGAGTCTGGATGACGATTCTTCCATCTCCGCTGAGAACACCTGGTCATGGCCTGGGCCCAGGAGGACTATGTGGTGTGGCCCGGTTATGAACAGAGGACTGGGCCGAGCCACCCGGTGGTTCAGCAGCTACTGCGATGCCATCTCTGAAGGTTGCCTGAAGCCTCCCCGGCCCCCCCATAAGAAAACTTTCCCTCAGGGGGAGTGGGGTGGAGCCCTGTGCACAGTACACAGGCTGGGAAGCAGCCCCTGGGCCCAGAGCCAAGCCTGCAGAGCCAGGCAGACGGTGAGCACTTCTGGAGCCCCAGGTGAGGGCCTCGGAGCCCCCAGACCTCGGCTCTGTCAGAATCAAGATATGAACCCCTGGAGCCCTGCCCCTCAGGGTCTAATTCAAAGGGCATGGGCCAGGGAATCCGCCTTTTTTGGTTTTTTTGCCAGACACTCTCGCCCCATCCCTGGTGCTTCTGATGCATCCCACAGCCACAGGAAACATCCAAGACGCATCCCGACCCAATGAGCTTCTAACACCACACACCTAACCTGAACTGCAACTTGAACTTCTAACCTGGAGCCACAACACACACCCGAGGAACAAAAGAGATCGCGCACCCCCCGGAATGCGGGGGCCTCCCCAGGACACTTCGGTAAGTTCCTTCGGAGCTGGGGCCCTGCTACTGGAATGTCAAAATTCTAGGGTGCCGGCCATGGCCTGGAACTCGACATTCTTTCAATTCTTAATGAAGGGGAGGGCCCTGAAGAGATGGTGCTCAGTCTTCATCATTCACTGCACTCCCCTGACCAGGCAGTGGACGGACAAGAGCTTTCCTGGGTGGGGGACAGGGGGTGAGGAGGGCAGAGAAGAAGGTGGAGCTCCAGAAGGCAGGAGAGCACAGCAGAGCTCGCAGGTGGAGATGCTGTGGTCCCTCCAGAGGAGTTGTTGCCAGGGGCAGAATGGGAACTGAGGAACTGGGGACACAGGACTACATTTGGGGGAGACGGCATGAGGCATTGAAAGAGCGCTGGCCCTCGAGGTCTCTACTCCTGGCCAAGGAAGTCTGTAGAATGTCCAGCTTTCACAGGGGCTCAAAGAAGGCAATGATAACAACACTAATAATACATTTAAAGAGGAAGAGCGCTAGTAAGCATATGCAAGAGACACCAGAGTGGCGCCCCCAGCAGGCACAGACAGTGCCGGCCCACTTCTTACCTGTGCTGCAGGCACCACTTCCGATGGCCAAAACTAAAACGCTGTTCCCTCTGGAAACCAGCGTTCATGTCCACTCCTGCTGCAGCCGCCCTCCTCTCACGCTCGGCTCTTCCCTCCGGAAGGGGGAGCTTGCCTTGCCAGTACCTCTGGAGGCTCCGCCATGAACTAGGTCAAGGCTGCGGGTTTGGTTCTCAAATCCTGCAGGGGACAGTTGAAAAACATGGTCAAGGAGTTTTCTTGGTCAACGTTAGGCTGCTTGTCTCGGTGCAGGGCTAGAACCCCATGTCCCCCAGGGAGGACGGCGGCCACCTTGTACCCAGCTCCTCCTAACCTCTGAGCCTCCGCTTCTTCACCAGGACAGGGGACAGATTCTAAGACGGCCCTCAAGGTTTCCTGTCCCCTGGGGTGTGCATCCTGCATTATCCCCAGGACAGTAAATGTGACGAATTTTACTCCTATGATTGGGTTGTATTACAGGGCACAGGTGACCTTAAATTAGGGAAGTTATACTGTGGCCTTGACCTAATTGACGAAGTCCTTGGATGTTTCCTGTGTCCTCTGGCTGGCCACAGAAGAGGAGGTCACAGAGAGGAGAATGAGGAAGAGAATCTGACGTGCGCTTGCTGCCTTGAAGGAGGAGGGGGCGTGTGGAGAGGGGCTGAGGGCAGCTTCTGGGAGCTGCCGTGCCTGATCCCCACTGGCTGACAACCAGGGAAAAAACAGAACTTCAGTCCTACAACCACAGGACCTGGATTCCATCAACAACCTGACTGAGCCTGGAAAAGGGGAATTTCCCCCAGAGCCACCAGGCAAGAACTCAGCCTAGAAACACCTACATTTCAGCCCTAGCAGAGAATCCAGCCACTTAGAAATGTGTGCCAACGCGAGTATTGTTTTAAGCAACTAAGTTTGAGGTAATTTGTTATACAGCAAGAGAAAACTAATACAATCTGCCAAAGTGACTCATAGTTGGGCATGAGTGAGAATTAAATACGAGACATGGGAGCACATTTCATTCCCCAAATCACTACACAAAACAGCATTTAGGGTCAATGGAGGCCTGGCTCAGGGCAGGAGCTAGACAATGATTGACGGATGAATGGACGAATGAGTGAACTTCAGTTTTTAGTAATCAACCCTACAGGCTGTTAAAGGGTTAAGTAAGAAAATATGAGGAAAGTGCTTTATGATCTAGAAAGCCTGAGTTGTTTTAGTTGAGTATGGTGTGGTGTCACATCCACCTGCTGTCTGGGGACCATACTCTGGTTTATCTGCTGGAGGCAGTGTGGTGTGATGGTGAGATTGTGGCTTCTGGGGCCAGGATACCCGGGTCCAAGCCCCAGCCCATTTACTCATTACCTTGTGTCTTTGGGAGGTTTCCTAGCCTTGCTGTGTCTGAAAAAGGGGGGCTGAGAATGGCAAGTACCTCCGAGGTTTTAATGATTCAGTACCAGTAAAGGGTCTGGACCAGTGTCTGGCACGTGGAATGGCCAGTGTAATTGCTATGGATATTGTCGATACCCCAGAGTAAACCCCGTAATCTATTTCTGGAGTAACTTGCATGCAGGCCTGGGGCATTGCCACCTTCCTCCTCTTGGGCACCCTACTTTTTACTGGCACTGCCCAAGAATGGTTAGTGTTTTGGCAACTACATCCTTCTGCTGATTCCTGCAGAAAGTTCCGGCAACCCCTCTGCTGCCTGCCCCATACTTGCTGCTCTCAAATCCAGCCAGCCATGTCCCGCCTGCATGCCAGAACAGCATCGCACCACCATGCAGTGTGGTTGAACTTGCTCTGTGGCTCCTGATCATTTCCTGACTCCACGGTTTTCCATCATCCCCAGATGACCTCACACCCTCCAATAGATCCTGATTCTTATTGACAACATCCATGCTCGATCTCTCCCAGTGTAGAAACACTGCTTCCTCAGAGCACACTATTCTATAAACATAGTCCACAATTTCCACCTCTGAGCCTTCGCGCATGTCTACCAGGCTAAATCCTGCCCGGCCGCCCTCGAGACTCACTCAGCTTTCCCAAACTGGACTTCAGGCCTGCCTTCCCAGAGGACCCACAGCACACCTGCTGTGCTGTGTCTTCCGAGACAAACCACACCTCCACATGCACAGACTCTAGGAGTCGCACGCACCTCGTGGGCTGCACAAACCTCGGCGGGGTCAGTCTGACTCATCCCCCGCCCCCAGAATCTGGCATGATGTCTTCTACACAGTCAGTGTGGAACAACTTTCTTTTGAACTTAATTCGGTTGTTCATTCATTTAACAGATGTACAGTCAGCGCCTATTTTGGCTCAGGCCTGGCAGTAACCGCTGGGGATACAAGATTCAGTCCCTACCTTTCAAGGGGATCATGTTACAGGCAAGAGCTCACAGGAATGCCTTCTAGTGTCACTGTTTCTAGGCTACCACATGGTGAAGGCAGAAAGAAGAGAGTAGTCAATTCGGATGGTGACAGAAAGAGAGGGAGGCTGTTTTGAACAAAGGAAGTAGTGTGAGTAGGCAGGAGACCCCAAACTGGCCTCCTTTCAAGTGTTCAAGAAATTGCACGCTGTCCACACAGCTGGCAGTGAGGGGCAGTAATAGCTCATGAGCAAAGAACTTGTTATACGAGATAGCCTGCACTTGGCCTTATGATGGAGTGAGGTCACTGAGTTGTTTCAGTGAGTGAGGTATTGGTCAGAACCAGGGACGTGGCTTGAGAAGGTGGGATGAGGTGGAGGGAGCAAGTGGCCACTCTCCCCTCAAGTGAGGCCAGCATCGCCTGGCTCCAGTGGCAGGCGGGAGGTGGTAGACACGCTGTGACCCGCGGAAAGGTACACACACCTGAGGTTCCACGTGGCAAACTGAGCCCGTTCGTTTACCTCTCCTCTCCCAAACACTGCTGAAATAAAGGGAGAAATGTATGCATAAGAACAGACCCATAGTAGCACCAGCTGGTCAGCAAGGCTGAGGAAAAGCAGACGAGGGGGAGCGACAGAAAATGTAATCAGAGCAAAGCCAGCCTCGCCCAACGAGGGCAGGGAAAGGCCCCTGTGCCAAACACGGGGACGCTCTGTCAGAGGCAGTGGGAGCGAGGGCAGGGGAGGCTGGGCTGGGCGAATTCCTGGAATCCAAGGATGATGACTGGATCCTCCAGGTTTCCAAAGAGACTAAAGTGGGGATGGGGAGGGGAGAAGGGCAACCCCCACCCCTATGCTGTCTCCACTGGCATGCCATCCTTCCTCCAGGAGACCCTAGCGCTGGCAAGCGGCGTGACTGCGTATTACAGAAACCTCCTGAAGACCCATCGGCTTTTCAGTTGGTAGTTTGTGCCCTCAGGTTGATCGAATCCCTTGTGTTGCCTCAAAATTCCCGTTGCCTATTTCCACCCGTCCCACATACCCCATTTCAGGGACTTCCCATCCTCAGCAAATCCCCGTCTTGCCCTGTTCCTCCAGACATGTCAAGGCTCCGTGGAGAGCAAAAACTCAGCTCTGTCTCCGACAGTCTCTACAAAAATTTCGAGAATCAAATTGACATTGGACTTGACATCCACCTCATCCACTGCTAGAGGGCAACAGAGCAAAGACTACAGAGCTCCGAGGAAAAAGAGTTAAACCCTGAGATCCGTTACTCACCCAAGTCTCAAAGCCAAAGACAGAAGTACTAAAAATAGTATGCCACCCACTTATCTTTACTTAACGAAATTACTCAAGGAATTACTCCAACCAAATAAAAGCTGTATCACAATAAGTAATTCAAGAAAGAGCAAGACGGAATACACAGGAAACAGTGATGAACAATAAAAGCAGAAAAATGTACAGTCAAATCTAAACAAATGTTGACAATAAGTCTCCTTTCGTTGGAAAGTAAACACCATTTAATTCTTGACATTAATAGAGAAGGGTGGGCTTTAATTTTTTATTTAAGGGTAACTATTTCTAGAAGAAGAATAAATCACAGACTTTTTAAACCACTGTGTGTGGGAGAGGAGAAACAAAGAAAATTCAATTAATAGTGCAATTAGAAAAGGGAAAACTAGACAGGAATGAAAAAAGTATCATAAAAAAGACATAAAGTAAGATGGATAAAGTCAGACCAAGCATATCAATAAATACAAGAATGTGAATAAGTTAAATCACTCTTAAAAAACCCAGTCATAGGCTGTTTGGGAGCAACACACTTACACCGACAAAGAAAAGGTAAAAGCAAAGAAACGGCAAGAAGCCGTAACAGGCAACACGGTAACAGAAAGAATGCAGGAAGGTCAACGTTAACATCAGCCACAATGCAGAAATGTGAAGTAGGATGAAATGGGGCGTTCCGTTCCGTATTGCTTGGTCTATTTCTCCAAGAAGAAACAAAGATCGTCAGCCTTTCCCTTCACCCTGAACAAGAGATCCATACAACACACGAAATAATACATTCTTGAAACCACAAGAAGAAGGCAAGACAACAGTGATGGCTGAGCACGTTACTCACAATTTTATGGTACGAGTAACCCCCAATGAAAACTAGGAGGACTTGAAGGTAGTTCTAAGCCTAGTTTCATATATACTAGGCCCTTTTTTCTCAAATGTCCTTGTACTAGATGACAAGATCTCAAATTCCAACACCAGTCTCAGCTCTCAGGGCAATGGAATTAGAAATTAACAAGCAGGAAAAAAAAAAAAAAGAGTAACCTATGTCCATGACAACTTAAAAATGCTTTTCTAAATAACTTGAGTCAAAAGGGACAGCCAGACTGAAACTGGAGAGTATATATAATAAATGCCCAACACTGAGGACTCCACTTTTGAAAATCGGTGGAATGTAACCAAAACTGCATAAAGAGAAAGACACAAACCTTAAATGCCTTTATGGTAAAATAAGAAAGGTTGAAACTCAATGAATTAAGTGTCTAACCCAAGAAGCTGAAAAAGGAAAGATAAACCAAAACGACCTAGAAGGCAGAAGTGAATGAAGTTGAAAACGAAAACACATCTAAGGGAGCAGCAGAGCAGCTGCGATCACAAACGCAGAGCTGCAGACTGGTTCTCTGACCAACGGAAACTGGACTAGCGGCAAAGAGCAAAATCACAAATAAGCGTTAAGAAAGGTCATATAAACATGTATGTGAATATTTTTTAAAGTTTAAGAGAACTGGAGACACAATTTGATGTCAGTGATTTGAAACTTGATGATGTTCTAGAAAATGACAAAGCATAGAAACTGAAGAGGGAGAAATCCTGAACAGACCAATAGGGACAGAAGGAACAGAAAAGGCTGCCGCAATGGAACTCCAAATTAAGAGGAGGACTGGATTATTCAACCAGGAGAGCTGCAGCCACTCGCTGAATGTCTACTCATTCGACAAGCATTTAGTAAGTGCCTACTGTGTACGGGACACTGTTCTGGGCACTAGAGACTCAGCAGTCAACAGAACGGGAACGGCCCTCCCTGCCTTTGCGGAGCACAGGGTCTGGCCAGGGCAGAGGAGCAGCAGACAGACGAGCCCCAGACAGACGAGCAGCAGACAGACGAGCAGGCGACGTGAACGCCGTGACAAACCGGGATACAGAGCGAGAGGGTGGAGAGCTCTATTTGAAATACAGTACATGCACCACACTCAAACAGAAATTCATTTGGATTAAAGACATAAATGAGACAGAGAAGCAAATCCACGAACATGTCTGAACTATTAGAATATTATTATAATTTAATCTTGGAAAATAACTTTGAAAGCCTGAGCTGGACCTCACTGTTCTAACAAAAGCAGACTAATAAATTTCATTACATAAAAATGTGAAGCACCACATATATCAAAAGGCCCCACCAATAGTTGCAAAGCAAACGACAGACTCCATAAAATATTTGCAACATGTATAAAACAGGATCAGTATCCATAGTATGTAGCAGGCGCCCACAAAACAAGAAAAGACACAGAGCTAAGGAAATGAAGAAAGGAAATAAACCTCATTATTCAAGAAATGAAAATGTCTAACCCAGATCGCAAAGACACTGGGCCTCAGTAACAATGAAAGTCAGTCTGACCGTTCCCCCATTTGATTGGCAAAGAGGAAAATGACCACTACCATTCATGGTTAGAGAGGAGTGGCCAAAACCTATGTTGACCCAGCAGCTTTACACACACAAACACAAACACACACACCATCATCTTATACAAGTCTACACACAGGTGCACACGCCCACACGCCCACTGCAGCACTATTTTTAACAGTGAACACGGAAACAACATAATATCCATCAGCAGGGGACTGGTTCAATAAGTAAATGATGATAAATCCACCAAGCAGACAGTAATGGGACCATAACTTTTCTTAATGAAAAATAAAGATATACTATCACCAATAGAGATTCACTGTGACTTTACGTGTCGAACCCAGTGTTCGACGCTCCTCGTGGGCGACCCCCCTTGCTCCTCATGACTGCGGGCCCCAGCTCCCACAGGAGATTCAGCTTAGAGACCCGACAGCGGGTGAACTTGGGTCTGTGTGACTCCAGAGCCGGCATGCCTCACGGCTGCGCGCAGTTCCTTTCGATAAGATGGTGTGAAGAAAGGGGAAACGCAGCATCACCGACGCATGCATATCTGTGCAGCTGTGACTGCCTCAAAGGACCCGGAGGATAAACACCAAGCTGTCAGCTCCTCCTGCGGTGGGACTGTGGAGTGGGAGGGGTTTGGAGCATGCATTTTCTTCCTTGTACGTGTCTATGCTCTTCATTTCTTTTTACAATAAGTAGGTATCACTTTTATAATTTAAAAATGATACAAAAGTGTCTTGTTTTTAGAAAGCAGCTGAACAGGGAAGGCCTGCTAGGGCAAGAGGGGCCCATCTCCAAGGTGGCTCCCTCCCAGGGCAGGAAGCACCAGGGCCAGCTCCTCTGCAGGCCCCACCCAAAACCACAGGGAGGGAGACCATCCTCCGCCCTCCCCCCTCCCTGCGAAACCAAAGCATCCCAGCCTGTCCTCTGCTGGTAGTGGGTCAGTGTCCCACATCCTGCCTGGGCACTGGGGGTTGTCATGACTGCAGGGGAGGCTCAGCAGATCAAGGGTTAAAGAAAAACCCAGATGCCCTCGGGGACTAACTATACAGATCATAGCAGGAGGCTTTCCAAGGGCTGGCAAGGAAGCCAGTGGGCCTCACACCCTGAGCCCAGGGAAAGTGGGTGAGGCTGGTTCTGAGGCCAGGGCTGCCCTCCTGATACTGTGAATGGCACATCTGGGTAAGCCGGGTTTGATCTGCTCTGGGTAGGAAATTGTGGAACTTACCTTTCTATTTTAACTTTTCTTTCTGCTATTGTGGTCTGTGGATCAATAGAAAAACAAGAAAAACCAAGACATGAAGCACGCATGGCAGAGTCACATGGAGTGATATCTGTGGATCCTGCTGGGCTACTTAGCAACTGGGAGGGGGATGGAGAGAATTTCTGGCGTGCCCCCTTTACCCGACACCGGGGAAGCAGCCTGGACAGCATGGGGAGCCAGCCCTGACACCAGAGGACTTGGGTTCAGATGCTGCTTCCCCCATGAGTAGCTGTGTGACAGCTACGTTCCCTCACCTCTCTGAGCCTCACTTCCCTCATGAGTCAAAAGGGAAGATCACCCCTCCCTGGGCTGCTTGTGTGGATCCGATGAGACCAAGTGTGGGAGAGATCTCGCATGGACAAGAGGCACTCGGCACATGCCCCTGTTCTTCTTCAGTTATGGCGGGAGACCTCCCAAGCCACCCTCCCTCTGTCACTGCCTCCTCTTCCTGGCTCCACCGGGGGCACTGGCTCTGCAGACTCTCTTGCCTCCTTCCCTGGGGTTGAGCTCAGGATCTCACTTTCATGGGGTGCTCGTGTTTGCTTCAAATGCCTGCTCTTCAGGCTGGGAACACTGCCACGCACATTGGGCAGCTGCTTCTGGATCGTTCCCGGTTCCTGGCTGTGCTCTCCAGACAAGCGCCTGCTCCCTTCCATGGAGCAGCGTGTCCCAAACAAGAGGAGTAAGCAGAGAGAAAGGCAGCGGAGTTCAGAGCCCTTGGTGTGGACAGGGCACGCTTGGCAAATACCTGGGAAAAGTTTTGCAGTAAAAGCAGAGTTTTTAAAAACAGAGGATGGTGATACACTTCCATTTTTATTTAGAATTTAAAAAGAGGAACTTCAAGTGCAGGGCAATGGATTCCTTTCAGTGATAGGCAGAAATATCTGGTCCCCTAAACTCCGTGTTGGGATTAGGCATGGAAAGTACTCCTGGTTCTCAGGCACTGCCGGGGAGGAGACAGGCGCTGACAGAGCCGCAGGAAGAGGAGGTGCAGAGAAACCCCAGGGGCTGCGTGAGGGGTGGAGGTGCTGCGAGCTGCCAGGGCTCAGGAAGGCTCCAGAGTCGTTTCCTGCTATACCAGGCCACACCTCACGGAGGCCCTCTCTCACCGGAAGCCTCCTGAAGCTGGGTGCGAGAGAAAGCCCACAGGACTGGCCCACACCTGAGGTCCAGCTGCCTCCAGCTCAGCGACCTTGGACAAGACACTCCCTGTCACTGGGCTAGACCCCAGGGTGCAAAGGTGAAGTAGCCCTGGCCCCTGCCTCAGGGTGCTACAGATCTGGGAGGGAAAGTAGGTCAGAAAATCAGCAATTACGGCCCTTTCTCCCAAGGAGCCCCAAACTTGGGCTGCTTCCCCCTAGGAAGGCTCGTAACATCTCTCCAGTTCATAGACAGAGGGAGGGGAAGGGAAGGAAACCAACATTTGCTGAGTGTCTACCATTTGCCAGTGCTGTGCCTATATGATCCCATGGTCACGCAGATGCTGCGGGCAGGTGAGCAGGTCTGCTCACCATCTGATGGCTGAGGACTTGAAGGCTTAGAAAGCAGAGATGTGGAGGGCCCTGCGGAGCAGGAAACCCCAGGCTTGGGCGGTAGATAAAACCAGGCACTGCTAGTCTCTGCTGTTGTGTGACCTCAGGGGAGTCGTTTAACACTTCAAGTCTCAGTTTCTTCACCCCTAAAATGGGAGCAATCGTGCAGACGCTGGGTCGGTGGAAGAATTAAGTATTAGAGTCAAAGTTCCAAAAAATGACCTTTGCCCTCTTCCTCTTTTGGCTATTTCCGATCTTTCAGCTTTGCTCATTATATTCACAATGATTTTGTCTTCTAAAATAAGAAGATTGCTGATCCCATGACAAGACTGTTGCAACTTATTTACAGGAAGGGCACAAATAAAAGTGGGTTGAGCCCTGGCTGGTGTGGCTCAGTGGATTGAGCGCCCACTTGCAAACCAAAGGGTCGTGGGTTCAATTCCCAGTCAGGGCACATGCCTGGCTTGCAGGCCAGGTCAGGTCCACAGTAGGGGGCACACGAGTGGCAACCACATGATGTTTCTCTCCCTCTGTTTCTCCCTCCCTTCCTGTCTAAAATAAATACATAAAACCTCAAAAAAAAAAAGTGGGTTGAGACTCAGGAGACCCTCAAACATTGCCACGGTGGGGATGGAGAGATTGGGAACCCAGGTGTGTGTCTGGAGGGAGAACTATTTTCTGTCCCCACATGACTGCCTCCTTAGCTCAGAGGGGAAGCTGGTAGCCCAGGGCCCTCCAGGGACGCAGACAAGCTCCTGGTCTGCATTCCAGGCTGCCCTCCTGGTGCCCAGGCCACCCCTCCCCCCACCAGTTCAGCCTCAGTCAGATAGGAAGGGCTATGCCAAAGGAAACTCGTCGCTACTGAGCCCTCTGGGTCTGCTCTGCTGTTCCTTTTTTTGGACTTTGTGGCTGTTCTAGTGGGTACCTTTTTCCATAGGAAGTTCCATTGCATCAGTTATTTACATTGTCACCACCTACATGTGGGCTGTTTGGAATCAGTGAACCAAATCGGGGCCTGTGGGGCCCCTCACAACTTACAGGGGCGAGGAGCGCCCGGGGCAGCCTCAGAGGCAGACGGCCCCGCGTTCTGGGCTGACGGGTGGGCAACCCTGGCAGGGCCACTTTCATCTGCCCAGCCCCTTTGGGAAGCTTTTTTAGTTGGGATTTAAGAGCACAGCTTCCTGGGTTCGAATCCTGACTCTTTCACGTCTTAGTTGTGTGACCAGGGACAGGTTGCTTACCTAAAGTCTCTGGCCTCAGTGAACTGATTTGTAAAGTGGGAATTATAGTAGCACCTTCCTGGATGTGGGGGCGACCCCATCCGTTAATCCATATAAAGTGCTTGGAACAGTCCCTGGCCTAAAGCCTCAATAGATATCAATCAGTATGGATGGAGTCCTCCTTTTCCATTGCCCTTGCTAAGACCCCAGTGGCCACCCCTTCTCTGGACTGATACACAAGCGCCAGTACTCCCTGTCTCCATGAGGCCGGACAGACCATCCTGACACTCAGCCCTCACCACGGCCCTCCCTGCCCCGAATCCTCCAGTGGTTCCTCCTGGAAAGTAGTCTCCCCTTGGGATGTCCTTCACGAATATGCCAAGCTGCTCCTGACATCAAAAGCCCTGCTCTTGTCAAACTTGCTTGCTCAGAGTTTTTGCACCGCACCAGCCCCCCCGCCCCGCACCCGCCCAACCCGCCCAAGCTCTCTCTGTCCAGAATGCTTTTCCCCTTTCAGCGCAGACGTACCCAACCACAGCCACCCCGTGAGCCCAGCTCATACACCGCCTCCTCCACAAAGCCCTCCCTGCCCTACGCTCTCAGGCCAGAAACGATCTCTCATTTACAGCACTTGGTCTCTTTATTGTGGCATTTGCCTTTTCTCCCCAGTGTGTGGAATATAGCGTGCACAAATGCTTGTCGGCATCACAGACAGACCACACGATCTCTGAGGACAGGATTGGGATGTGTGTGATTCATCTCTGTATCGCTCGCAGAGCCTTGAACATCACTGGCGACAATAAATGAGTGAATAAACACTGAGTCCTCTCAATTTACTACCCCTGGTGACAGGGGAAAACATCTGTAGGTGTGTCGGTGAAGATGAATCAGCTGCCCCACAGCATCCACATGCTCTCATTGGCTCTTGAGGGAGCCAGTACACTGGGTGTCAGCCAGGGCCTGCGACCCCCAAGGGCTCACAGTCCCGCCCCAGCCAGGGTCCCATGGCTGAATCCCAGGTGAGCAGCCCAGAGCTGAGGGTCAGACTCTGAATCGGAGCGTGGGGGCCTTGAAAGTCACGCCAGGAATCCAAGGAGTCCAAGAGCCATTGCTGACCTCTGCCTCTCCCCCTCTTTATGTCACTAGGTTCTCGGTGAATTGGCTCTGTAAGTGTCTCTCAAGCCTAAGCTCCACTCCGACCCACCACCACAGCCCCCCACCCCCACCCCATGCTACACAGAGTGGTGTTTCTGCATCACAGAATAAGCACCTACCACGGTGCCCCGCTTCCTACACCTGCAGACTGCCACCCGAAATCCAGGTTCCATAGTCTCTTCCCTAGTCTCTTCCAGGCTCACCCATCTCCCGACACTCTCCCTCACCCCTTACCCTCCAATGACTTGATAATACTGAACACGCTTCCTTTTTCCCAGGCCCCAAACCCTTGTTCACACTGTCCCCACTTGCAGGGAATCCTCCTTTTCTCTCTGCCTGGTCAACTCCCACCCACCTTTGTGAGCTCAGTTCTGGCAATCCCGCCTTCTGCCCCAGCCCCACCGTCACTCCAGGGCCACACTGGCACCCCTGTCTCTCCTGGCCCTCCGTCCAGAGCTTTGCCGTAATGCCGACCACACCGTACTCTGATGGTTAGCCTCCTGCATGCCCGTCGTCCCCGCAGACGGTGAGCACCTTCGGGGCAAGAACAACATGTACTGTCTGCGTACCTTCAGTGCTTATTAGCACGGTGCTTGGCATGTGGAATGAACGAGTGATGAATAACAATGAATAAACACACCACCACTGGCCCGCCTTTCATGTTCCAGGGCGTGGTCCCTGACATCACCACATTCAGGAGCTCACTTTCCAGGACAAGCGGCGGGAGAATTTGCCAGATCAGCAGGTCCCCAGTCCACCTAGACCAGAGGGTTTTCCTGCGGGACCTGCCATCTCGCTTTGAGCTGCGGCCCCAGGACCCTGAACAGTCTGATGCTATGTGGCCTGGGAACCTGGACATTGGTTGAGGCTTTGGGGTGGTCAGAGAGGAGGAGAATCTGGAGGGCGTTTCACCTTCCACGCTGTTGCCTTCCTCCATCCCACTCTGCTCACACCGGCCCAGGCCGTGCTCACCTTCCGACAGTCCTACCCTAACCTAGCCACGCTCCTGCCTCCTCACCAGGCCATCCCTCCCTACTGTCCTCTAAATAGCGACACTCCCAGAACTCTGTGGGATGGCAGGAGCCAGGCAGGACCTGGGGTCTGACCCAGCTCTGGCCATGTGACTGAGAATAAATCATGTTCCCCTCCCAGCCTCGGTTTCCCTTTCTGTCAAACCAAACACTAGAATATGCCCATGTGTAAGGATCCCTTCTGTTTAAACTCTCGAGGAGTTGATTTATTTAGCAGCCGGAATAATCCTTCCCAACTGAAGAAAAACAGAGAGAACCACGTGTCTTTCTCAGCTCCTCCTGACAGCCAGGATGGGTCTCCAGCTCTGGAAATACGCAAGGTGCCCCTTTGATCCTGGTAGGAATGCCTTCATTTGGTGGCAATTTCTATGTTCCGTGAGCCAGGGATTTCAAACACCCTTGCATACGTATTCCTTGTATTCGATTTTAACAATCAGTAAAATAGGTCTTTCCCACTCTCATTTTTGATGAAGCGGGGCTCAGGGAGGTGAGTGGCTTGTTCAAGTCCCCAGCTAGTGTGTGGGAGAGGTGGGACTGGCCCCCGAGGCTCCACCACAGCTGCCCAGGAGCTGGCCTCCCCCGCAGGCAGGACGCTTGAGTCAAACAGCAGCACCCCCACCTCCGTGCCCTTCCATGTGCTTTTTCCATGCATGGGGAAGCACCTGGAGAGCTAAGAGGCACAAAGCCACCCAGTGGCTGGTGGGAGATGCCTGCTTCCTAGAAGCCAGGTTCCTCTTAGGCCCAACATTCCAGAGACTAGGCAGGGCTGAGAGCTGGGCTCTGCCCAGGCAGAAGAACCTTCTTTATTCTAAAGACTCCAGCCCCTCTGCCATCACAGACTCCACATCTTTGAACCCAGTCCAGATAAACAGAAGCTCTGGCCCCAAGACAGGGCAATACCTCATTCTTCCTGGTCTGCCAGGCCACTCTGCCTTCAGGGCTCCTCCTCAGAGACTCCCAATGAGGACTGACTATGTAGGGTCTGGAGGGAGAGAAGGAGCTAGGGCTGCAGTTCTGGGCCCTTCTTCCAGCCTGGCTCTCCCCGGTTGTTAACCATGGTCTTGTGTTGTTACTTTGAGGACACTGGTCCTATGTTCGAAATTATACTGTAAACTCTTCAATGGAGGACCCACCGTAGGACTGCCACGCACGCTTGTACAGAGCATGACCTGTGTAGCCACTCACAGCCCGTGACTTCTGACCATGCTCTGCATGGCATTTATCACCACTGCAGTTAAAGAACTAATACATAATGACTTATCCTCTGCTTAAAGAAAATGAATTCTCAGCGAAGGACCAGGCCCTGTCTGTCTTGTTATCAAGCTGTAGTCCAGCCCCTTGTGTGACAGCATCAACACAAAATACGTACTCAATAAACATGTATCAGAGAAATAAACTCATTCAGCCACTCACTCATGCACTTAATTGGAAGGAAAGTGGACCAGCCCAGAGCTGAAGGTGAGAGAGCTGTGTTCTGATTCCACCTCACCCCTAGATCCCCACGTGGCCCGAACAAGGCATTTCCACTCTCTAGGCCTCCGTTTCCTCATCTATAAAGTGGAGAGTGGGGTCAGATTTTCCACGCCACATTTGCATGATGCTGAGGCAGACGACCTCCTTATATTTTGCACGCTGGGCACCTCATTCAGCTCATGCGTGTTCCGACTCTGCTTTTCCATGTTTCGTCTCGGTTTCGCCCAGGTCTAGGCCTGTGGGGAATTGCCTAGTAAAGCAAGGGGAGAAGGGCTCCCAGGCAGGGTGGTGACATGTGTCACAGCAGGGAGAGGAATTGTTACTCCTGGCTGCTTCTCTGGGAGAGAAAAGTAACACAGACAGTGATGCTTACCCTGGACAGCAGTGCGGTCAAAGGGCTTTTACATCGATCTCTTTGATCAGAGTTACCAGGTGCCACAGCCAGGACTGGCCCCTGGGCACTCTGTGTTCAGGTCCAGGCCCTTTCAGCACATGGCAGAGTATGGCTCCTACTAGTCTGGGACACAACCAGTTCCGACTGGCAGAAGTCACTCATTCTCCATCTAGGTTCTGGCAATGCCCTGGTGTGTGGCTCTAGTCTTCTCCTCACAGGTTCTTCCTTTCATGGGGCTGCTGGGTGAGGGGAGGGGGAGTGGGGCAGCCTACTGGTGGTTAAAACACAGACAGTGCAAGGTCTCCAGAGTGACAAATGCCTCAAGAGTGGCACAGAGTATCAGGGAAGAAAGAATTTACTTAGAGGTGATGGGTGGAAGACTTGAAGGAGGGCTTTGGAGGGAGATGGGCGGCAGGTAGCATTCCAGGCTGAGGAGCTGACCTGCACAGGAGACCCTCCCTTGGGCTCTAAAGAGCTGGGTGCTCACTGAGGGGACAGTCACATTCCCATGGGGCAGGGCGATGGCTAGAGGGCAACCTGTGTCTAGAATGAGGCACAAGCCACAATCAGATCTCAGGAAAATAAAGAACACATCTGCAACTCTCTTCTCCCCATTACATCCTGGCTTCCCTGGTGTACCGCCTGCTGCTGCCCTAACACGTTACCATCCAACTTAGTGGCTTAAAGCAACAAAAAGGTATTAAGTCTGAAATGGGTCTCACTGGGCTGTAATCCAGGTGGCGGCTGGGCCCCATTTCTTCTGGAAGCTCTAGAGAGAACCCATTTCCTGCCTTTCCCGGCTTCTAGAGGCTGCCCGCATTCCTTGGTCCGTGGCCCCTTCCTCCCTCTTCAAAGCCAGCAACAGCGGTGGCACCTTCCTCAGAATGCACCCCTGACACTGAGTGTCCACCATCGTCCCCTTCCGCATTCAGAGGCCCTTGTGATAGCATTGGGCTCAACTGGATACTCAGGAGAGTCTGTCTATTTTAAGGTCAGCTGATGAGCAACCGTAATTCCATCTGCTACCTTAATTCCTTCTGCCATGTAAAGTCACGTATGCACAGGTTCTAGGAATGAAGGTGGGGGCATCTTGCTGAGGCCGTTACTCTGCCAACCACGATGCATGGAGCACATCTCCTCCGCATACAGCTTCAGGAGAAAGGAGGAGGGAGAGGGGACAGGGGTGGTGGGGTGGGTAGGGAGACAGGCAGGCAGACACACACCCACGCCCTGCTAGCAGCGGCGGCGGCAGCTTCCTGGCTGCCTGCTTAATGTACATCTCTCTTGGAAAACCCGTCATGTTTCCACACTGAGCCGGGCACGTGCAGTTTCCACAGTGACTGCAGGAGCAGAGCCAGAAATAATCTCACTGAAACGGAAAACATCCCTTCTGCGGTGTTCCTCTTGCTCTCACACACTCGCTCTCCCTGTCACTGGGCACTGTAGGCGGGGGAGGCTCAGGTGGGTTCCGAGTTGGAGGCCCTTCCAGGGCTTGGGGATGACTTGGGGCTCCTCCCCTGGCTCCAGTTGGGGGAACACAGGTGCTTGGGTTTGCCCCCAGGGATCTGCCTGCCAGGCTGGGCTGAGCGCCCTAACTTCCCAACATTCATGGTGGGCTGGGAGTCTCTCTCCTCCTCATCCTCACTGCCCTTGAGCTGCAGGTCTGTACAGTGTCCCAACCCTTCTCTGACCTCATGCCACCAAGCACTGGCATCCGATGGGCACCCTCTTGGGCCAAAAGCCCACTCTCATTTTTATCCCTTCCTCGGGCCTCCAGGATGTGACTGGGCCCTGCCCTGTGGCCGCTGAGCCCATGGTGGGAAGTGGCCAGAGGCCCACTCTCCCGAGTCCATTTGTTCCCCTCCCCCTTGCCCTTCCCCATCCCCTGCCTTTGCTTAGGGCAAGCCCTGTCGGCCTGTTCTGCCTTCCTGCCCTGGGACCCCCACCAGGGAAGCTCCATCCAAACCCTGCCTCTTCCCAAATCCCCCTCACCCCACAGGGAGTTTTCCTCTTAGAACAAGATCTCACTCCCTGTAGGAGCCAAAATGTGTGCTGAAATATGTAGACTACCAAATGTCCATACCCCTCACTCATATGACATAGTGTCTTTTAGGGTCTGGGGAAATCTCTGTCATAATTTCTCCTGTTTTAGATCCTATTCTGTCAAAGGAAAACAAGAGGCAATACACCTTCTACATGCTAGGCACTTTGCTAAGTATTTTGCATGCACTAGTTTATTTAATCCTCGCTTCAATTTAACTACTATTATCCCCATTTTACAGAGGAAAAAAACAGAGACTCAGAGAAGGCCAACACCTTGCCCAAGGCCACACAGCTCAGACTGGACTGGGATGTGTCAGACTCCAAAGCGGAGGCTGTAGCCACTGAGGCACATTGCGGGTGGAGGGAGGAGGGAGGAGGCACAGATGATCTGTGCTAAATGCGAGGTAACATGTTTCCAAAGTGCTTCCTGGAAAGCATGGAGGCATGCAGGGTGCCTCCACTTTTTAAAAAAAAGATTTTATTTGGATTGAAAAAACGTGAGGATTGGGGGAGCTTCCACTATTTAAAAAGTTTGGAAATCACTGTACTGATAACAAGCCCAAGGCTCCAAAGCAGACGTGACTTGCTCAAAGGCCAGGCCCTGGGTGCGAAGCCAGAGAGCTGGGACTGCTTCTCCTGCTCCTCGCGGGAACTTCCAGCTCCTCTCCCTTCGGCCCTGCGTGCTGCCAGGCCCAGAGCTTAGATGCAGTGTGGGTCCTGGCTCCTGCCTTCCCGGGGCCACTTGTGTGACAGCTTGCCCAAGGAAGCCCCAGGCTCAGTTTCCTCACCTGGAGAGTGGCGCCTGTGTGGGCGCCCTACGGCAGACGTGCTGCGCGCCGGTCGTGAGCGGTGTGTCGTGTTCACGGGCAACAGCCCTGCACCCCAAGTCGTTGTGACAGAGAGGGAAAGAGCCCTATATTTTAAATCAAAAGCCTCCAGCAAAGTCCTGGCTTAGATCTTACCGCTCCACCCACGTGACTTACTGTGAGTCTTGCTCTTTGAGATAAAAACGTCTCTGTAAGGGATTGGTGTGAGTTTGAAAAGAGGTAATTCACAGAAACCCCAGAGGCACACGCATCCCTGGGGCAGTGGAATCCTAGGCTCCACCCTGTCCTGTTGTCTGATTCTATAGCTGAGGGGCAGAGCCCAGGAATCGGCATTTTACCAAGTGCCCCACCCCCTCCTTAATTCCATGGCATGTAGTCAGCAGACCGTACTTTAAGACATCACTCTAGAAAGTGCTCAATATGTGTCTGTTAAACAGAAGAATCTTTGAACATCTGTTGAGCTGCACATGGCTGCAGGAAGACATGGGCCAGAGGAAATAAGTAATTTTCTCCAAATACATTTCCTGTGAGGTCCAAATGATGGGAATTGGGTTGGGGCTTCTAGGACCGGGAGGATGACGCAATAACAGCTCCCTTCCCTGAGGAGCAGAGCGTGAGCTCTTCCGGTAGACACTTAGAGACCTGGCTGGAGGGTCGTGCCCAGTGGCTCAGGATCACTGGTGGGGAGGGATGTTCGGGGAGCCCCCCAGAAACTAGTTCCGGACCCTGTTCTCTTCAGCATCTTCATGCAGACAAGAAAGAAAGAACTGAAAATATGCTCATTAAATCTGCATCTGGCACCCAATTTGGCAGGGTTGCCAAAATTCTGTAAGACTAGAATTAAATTAGCAAATTGGAAGTAAAATGATTTTAAGCAGACACGATGGAATTCATCAGGGCCAGGTGGAAGCTGGCGGGGGAGGGACCCAGGAAAGCCCACATGCCGCGAGTGGGGAGGCATGGCCATGAGCGGAAACAGAAGAGAAACAAGTCCGGCAGCAGGCTGGACCCAAAGGTGAAGATTCACCCTGGGAATGTGCCGGTGACAAAGCTGGCCCCACCCTGCGAGGTGGAGAGGCTCCTTGGGGAAACAGGAGGCATGGCTGAGAACAACCAGCGAAGGCAGCCATTTCGAAGGGGACTAAGAAGAAAGGGTGCAGTGAGCGGCGGGGAAATGAGACAGGGTGGCTGCCCCAGACCGGGAGAGCAGTCGGTGGATTGATGGGGCTGTAGTTGCCACTGCGTGTTTACTGAGGTGGCAGTTGGGAAGCAGGGCTGCGGGGAGAGGAGCACTGAAACGCACACGGGAGGGGGCGGGGGCACGGAGTCCATGGAAAGAGGAAGAAGAGGATGGAAGCGTTTTGGGGGCACTTACTAGACATCAGACACTGTGTCAGACGTTTGTCAAGTATTATCTCATTTAATCTTCTCACTAATCCTGTACTGCAGAGATTAGTCTGCTCTGCGTTGTTTTGGGCCTTCTTTTTTGTTTCCTTTGTATAAAAAAGTATATTTTATATTTGTTAAATATATAAGTATTTAAAGTAAAAAGTGGACAAGCCCCCTCACCATCCCATATTCCCCCACATGAAACTGCCCCAACAGCTCCCGGTTACGTTCCCACAGTTTCCACGAGCACAGAGACGTGTCTACGCGGGCACGCACATATATAATTCTTACACTGTTCTGCATAAAAACAGGGTTGCACTAAACACATCACAGATGGAACCTTTCCCCAGGTGAAAACATGTTGTACATGTCCCTCTCGTGTCAGGATCTGTAGGTCACTTCTTCCTTTTTAAAGGGCTATGAAGTATTCCACAGCAGAAATGCACCGCTTTTCCTGCGCCGCCACTGCTGGACGTGGAGGTCATCTCCAATTTCTCTCTCCACACAATGCCGCACCAATGTGTAAAAGGGGAACACCCTTTTACATGTCAGTCTTGTGTACACGCGTTTTTCTATAGCTGGGGAATTGCGGGATCAAAGCAGGCATGCACATTTATAATTTTCACTGATGCCAATCCAGGCTGGCAAGTCCCCCGGACCCCTGCCAGCGTCAGACCTTCGCTATCTTTTTCCCTTTTTGCCGTCTGTAAGCCTTTTAACTTACAATCCTTTGGTTTTCAGTAGCCAGAGTATTAGTCATACATTTATGGGCTTTCTCACTTCTGCGAGCTACCTGTTTATATCTTTTGCACATTTAAAAAAAACTGGCTGTTGTTTTAGTTGGTTGATGAAATTCTAATCATAATAACTAACAGGTAGCCTTCAAATAACCTGTCTGAAGTCACACGTGTCAGAAGACAGGCTAGAGTCTGAGGGACCAGCTGAGCCAACCATGGCATGCCCAAATGTTTGTGATGCTTCCTGCCTCCCCCTGCATCTAACCCAGAGAGAAAGAAAATCCCTCTTCCATTTCCCCTCTTCCTGTTACTTATCCTTTATCTATGGATTTTTTCAGGAGCACACTGTTCTCCTATGCCAGATAAAGAAACTGAAGTTCAGTTTCTGACCTCGGCAGTCCCAAAATGGAACGCACCCTGCATCTGAGATGGGACACCCCCATGTTTGAGGACATGCCCAGAGGAGTGAGGAGCAGGGTTTGGCAGGGTAGGGTTTCTGCATGGGGGTAAGAGTCAGGAAAGGAAATGTGTAGGCTGAGGTGGGTTCCAGTCTGCGAAGGGCTTCGAAGGGCAGACAGGTGGTTTACAGAACTCTCCCCAGGGGCCGCCTGGGGCAGGGCCAGCCAGGCCCAGGCAGGGGGCGAAGGTCAGCCTATTTAGAAATTGTCATCAAAGTAAAGGGTGTTCTCATCTGACTGGACATGTCCACTGACCAAGCACGTGGACAGTCAAGATGCTCGCCTTCTAGGGTGACAAACACACCTGCGTATACGGAAGTGCTGGGAGGTCCCTCATGCGAAAGCCACACTTGACAAAGGCAGAATTTTGGCCGCTAGTGGCATTTTTCAATGAGGTTCCTTTTTAGCTCCAAAAAAACCAGTGTCACATGTGGGTTTCTGGGTTGGAGACCCACCACTGAGCTGTCACATGAGTTCGGTAACACTTCTTGGTAACACTCCCAAGAGCACAATGCATGGGTGGGTGAGGGGGGATCATTTGCATGCCATTTTTCATTTTTCTTCTGGGAAAAAAGAAATTAAGTTAACAAAACAGGAAAAAAACGTGAAAAACTGACATGCTGAAACGGACACGCAGAAATAAATTCTAGAGTGACAAGAGAGCATTCATTTTTTTCCCAGCTTTGACTTCGAATCACTTGTGTTTCCCAAAATGTTTTTCTATGGAACACTGCTCCAGCTGTTCTTTTTACATACAGACGTGCCTACACACTCATGCGTGTGCATCCTGTGTACTATTAATCTATATACATATGCTACCATTTATATATGTGCATATTCTCCAATCAAGATCAGAGAGCCGCACACAAGATCTACCTCTACATACACACACACACACACACACACTTTTTGGAGATTTCCTACACACTTTCACACATCAAAGCTCAAGAAGTCCTACAGTGTAAAGGCCTTTAAACTTTCTCACATTTATTTGGTGTAGCACTTTTATTTTCCTCCGTAATAACATGTCTTTCCACCCTGTGGCACCTGTGTTCTATGGAACACGCCATGCAAAATGCTAGCTTTCTTTATTTCGGAAGAGCAGAGCCTGCTTAAAATAAAGAGCCTGTCCCATCTCGGAGTGGCTGTCCCACTCTTAAATATTAAATGCTTTCTCACAGACCGTGATGATGGCTTCCTGTCCACCTGAGCATCTTTGCCTCTCCCATATTTCAGGGTGACACACAATGCCCATGTGCCAAGGTGACGCATGAAGTGAGTGGCACAAGCCCTCTGGAGACTGTGAGGAGACCGGGTCGCCCAGACAGGCTAAGCTGTGTCACTCAGCAGTTGCATGGTGAACCTGGGCCAGTCACTGGCTCTGGGCTCAGGGGTTTTCAGCCAGAGGGTCCCCAGAGACTTACCTAAGCTAGCTCATTTGTTTTGCGAATAGGGAATCACCGCAAGGAAGGACCAAATCTTGGAATCCCTTGACCTTGTCTCTTTTCCTTCATTCCCAGAGACACCCCTCCCTGGCTCTCAATATTTTCTACCATAAAAGAAAACCAGATTACTGTTCATGCCTTCCCAGGCCTCTCATTTTGTCCTCACCACCTGGTAACGCTCCTTCACAGCCATTGGTCACTATAAACTCATACAGCCACAGAGTACAGCTCTACAGATAGAACTGGGTTTCCCTCTGCCTGCTAGAGCATCAAGTGAAAATGAGCTGGTGAACCTTCAACACAGGGAGAGGGTGTACTTGGTGCAGCCTAAAATGTAGGTTATATGGTATACTAGAAACTCGCTGGGGGCAGTCTCCTGGGGAGATACTTCCAAGAGCACATTCCTCCTCGAGCGTGCTTATAAGCATTGGTTTATAATTTTGCTTCTTCTCACACAGGCAACTCTAGATAGCATGCTTGGGATGACTAGAAGCAGCAGGGATTCAATTACTCAACAACCCTTTACGGCTTTTCTAAGTAACCCTGAGGAGGCCAGCTAGTCAGAGTGCATGTGGATTATTCATTTATTTTTAAATACATTTTTCATTTTGGAATAATCTTATATGGACAGACAAGTTGCAAAGTTAATAAAGGGAGTTCTCATAGACCTTTCACCCATCTTCCTTGAATGTTAACATCTTCCATCACTAAGGTACATTTGTCAAAACGAAGAAATTGATTTTGGTATATTACACTAACTAAACTACAAACTTCATAGGTAGTTCAACCGTTCTTCCACTGATACTTTGTTTCTGTTCCAGGATCCAATCCAGAATCCCATAGTGTATTTTGTCATTGTATCTCCTTAGTCTATGGATTTTTGTTCTCAAGAAATAAATATCATCCTTGTCATCATGCAGCATGGTATGCCGAGTGCCTAGCTACCCTGTAAGGGCAGCAGAGTCTGGGTTTGGGTGTCTACTCTGCCCCTCACTTGGGATACAGTCCTGGGCTTGTCACGCCAGGTATAGAATTCTCAGATTCCACATCTGCAAAGTGGAGATGATAACTTCTCCCTCATTAGAAGGCTAACCGAGACAGTCTACATGGACAGGCATTTTGAAGGCTCAAAGCCAAATTCACTTAGAGCCCTTTGGAGCTCATGGTTATTATTATTAATGTAGCTGTAACGCTGGTCATGAATTAGACTCACTATTCAGTATCTAAACCAGCGTCTGAGCTGCCTGGCTGAGCTGACCATTTCAGCCTCAAATGAGATCTTTCTATAGACTCGCATGTACCCCACAGAGAAAGAAAAGTCTGCTTACATTAGTCTCAGCTCTATACTTCCTTCATGGCTCTGCTCAAATGTCACCTTATCACTCCAACCACCCCAGCATTCAAGAGCCCTCTGAATCCCTCTAACTTCGTACCCTGCTTTGTTTTCTTCCGCGGCACTCACTCCATTTGCCGTGTCGCACGCTTACATGCTCCTTTGCTCACGGCCTGCCTCCCTCCACGCGTTTATAAGCTCCAGGGGAGAGCTGACTGCTGTCTCTTTAGGGCCCTGCTGTATCCCTATGCCCAGAACAGCGCCTGCCACTTGGTAAGTGTTCAACAGACATTTGGGAAATGAATGACGTGACCCTCGGCTTTACTCTGCAACCTCTTGCCTCCATCCTAATAACCTAAAAACAAACTCTTCCTATCCAAAAATACCGATGAATTCAAGTAAGAGGGAAGCCATTTGAGGAGCAGGTGGCCCTGAGCCTTCTGGGTCTTCCTGAAGAAAAAAGGAGTAATGCCCTTTTCTGAGTTCGATTTAATGCCATTAATGTCCCTTCACCTGCCTCTGCTCCCATGAGCAGCTCTGCCAATTAGAAACCACAGTCTCTCCCTTGTCCAGAGTCTGTCTGCTGGCCTCTCCACACAATCAATGCCAGCGGAGCCCAGGCGGGAAAAAGCTGCTGAAATGTCCACGCCTGCCTGGCCCTCTCCGTTACTGTGGCCACTCAGCACTTGCACATCAAAGGCCTGCAGGCTCCTCAGAGCAGGAAGCCAGGGACGGGGCCCTGCAGACTGGCCCAAGTCAGGACACTGATGCAGAGACGGCAGGGAACTGGCAAGTGCACAGTGACCTCATGGCACGTCCAGGACAGAACCCAGGACTCCCGGCGCCCCACCTGGTCCTGATTCCTCTTGGGCTGAAGCCACTTCCCTACGCCCACCATTCAGCCAGGGGCATGTGCTTATTTCTTTGAGCTCCAATCTGGCCGTCTGCCCACCCAGCCCGTTCTGGGCACTTGAGAAGCTTGGGCAGAGGTGGAGGAAGGTGATTCTCCACAAAGCAGCAACCCACAGGACAGCAGAGCCAAGAGCCAGACAGAAAGGAAGTGGGGGTCACATTCGTTGACAGCAGGGCCTCCCTCTCATCTCACCTAACACTCACAGTACCCTGTGACGGAGGTGTTGCAACCACATTATCTAAGTGAGGAAAAGGAAACAGAGAGATTGAGAAATGCAGCAAATCACACAGTAAGTGGAGCTCCTCCTGGTTCCGAAGCCCTTCTTCTCTGCCCAAGCACTCTGGTAGAGACCCTCAAACCCAGACAGCGTCCCAGAGAGGGGCAGGTCCTTAAAACCACAAAATAGTCCTCTGGTGAAGGAGCCGGAATACCCCCATTCTGACGATGAGAAGACTGAGATCTGGAGAGGAAATGCAGCTTGTTCATGACCACGCCACTGCTGAGTGGTTGCACCTGCGAGACCCTGACCTTTCTCCTTGTGCTTAACCCAGCGCCGAGCCCGTGGAAGGACTCCGCACACCGTTGATGAATTCATGAATGAACAACAGAGTAAGTTAGAAGTACAACCTTCTGTGACTCCAATGAGCCAGGTATTTCCCCCGCAACTGCCCTATACATCGGTATCAGGAATGGGAGACCAGGCAGATGTAGTTGAGCACAAGCCTGCACTCAACACTAGTCTCCCCACTTCACGTCCCCCTCTCCGAGTCCATGGATCTGTCGGTATGGAAAGTGCTATTAGCTTCGCTCCCTCTTCAGCCGTCAGCTCTCCACAAGAGCGGGGTGATGTCATGAAGAGGTGTTCTTTGGCCCAAGGACTGCTGTTTACAGCTTGGAGTGTACCCTCTTCTCAAAAATCTGGGGTTTGGAGTGAACTGGTCCATTTTTATTTAGTAGCAGCTAACTCACAAACACTGCAGTTGTTTTCATTATCATTCATTTTTCATAATAACCACTGAAACTATTGTGTACTGTTCACCTACCCCGAGCCAGCCACAGATATTTCATGAGAAAACTGATACAGGTGGTCACCTGTAATCCATCTAGCCACCTTATAGGTAAGTGTGAGCTTCCCATATTACAGACAAGAAAGTCGAGGCTTATGGGAGCTAAAGGAACTTGGCCAAGGTACATGCTAGAAAGCAGGAGATGCAGATTCAGGTGTGTGGGGTTTCATAGCCTGTGTTCCTGCCACGGGGCTGGTGTGGGCCTGAGACAAGGACACTGGAGGCAGGGGAAGGGCCTGCAGGAATTTCTGGGCATCCAGCTGGTGGGCTTTTCACCCCCAGCCTGAACTTCAAGCATGAGGTGTGTCTCCATGTGTCCAGATGCTGTCCCCAGAAGTTCTGAATCAGATCGCTGGGGAGGACTAAGAACTCTCCTATTAAAAGCCCTCAGGTGACAGCAGAGAACACCCTTGGTTAAGAATCACTGCTCTCAGTTCTCAGGAGGTCATTTTCTCACATCTACACCCTCTTCTAGAAGGTTCCAAAATGTTTCTTAAGAAATTCATTTATTGGTTTACAAAGAATACCATGACCTCGTAATTCTAGGGTTCTCAACAAAGCAGCGATAATTCTGATCATCCACAAATGGGGTGTGAAGGTCTGTCCTTACTAACCCTGACAATCATTCCCAAACAGTGTGCTGTTTGTGAAAAAGACTATGGAGCCCGGTGTCCTGGGTTGGAGTCCTAGCTCTGCCCTCTAAGAGCTGTGCAACCTTAAGGCAAGTCAATTCAACAAAAATAGTTGTTCAAAGCCTACTGTCTACCCACAAGCCCTGGGCTGGGAACACTGAAGGTTCAGAAGTCACAATCAGAAAAAGCCATGATCTCTCCTAGCTCTGAGTTCCTCATCTGTAAAATGTGAACGAGCAACTCCTAAGTGCCTAGATGTGCCAGGCGCCTGACATGCAGGTTCTCACTTCACACCCCCAGGGCTTCAGGAGGTAGGTTCTCTGATATCCTGCTTTGCAGCAGAGGAAGCAGGGACTCAGGGGGTGAAGCAGCTTGGGCGAGCCTGCAGCCGCACGTGGCGGTCTGAGCTCTCTCCACCTCCACCATCCCCCTCTTCTCGCACCCTCCCCCACTTGGCAGATGAGTCCACAGAGTGAACGGGATAATAGGAGAGAGTGCTCTGCAGCCGATCAGGAACCGCACAGATGTATGACATCATGGTTATTAATAATGGAAACAGCACAACTAATTCACGACCCCTCCAGATGGACCACCTGAACTGTTGCAAACCTCCTACAAATAGAGCATTAGATTCTATATGGTAGAATGGGGAGGGGCCTTAGGAGTCCAACCTTTTCCTTGTTTATAGGGGACGGGGATAGATGAGATGGGGAGGACAGCCTTGTGAGATAGCAGAGGCAGCCCCACCCCCTCCAAATCCAGGATGTACTCAGTCTGGCTTTAGTGATTGAACCACGAAGATAATTAGGTCCCAGGTTAAACACCAGCACTCACCCCCTCTCCAAAGGACTCCGGTGAGGGAATCAGCAGTGAACTGCATGTATGGCCCCTCTACACGTCCTCAACCCAGCTCCTTCCAGCCCCAGGGTCTTCGTACCTGCGTCTGCTAGGAATACTCCTTTTCCAAATCTTTCCCGTTTCTAGTATGCAGGTCTCAGGATAAACGTCAGCTCGTTAGAGAGAACTCCATAGGCCCCATCGTTAGCTCCCCCGTTCCTCACTAATGTTCACACTGCCTTGTTTGAGCTTCGTCGTCCTGTGTGACAGCACCATTATCTTGTCCATGGCTATTCGTGCTCTCCCTCCCCCCTGGAATGCAAGCTCCGTGAACAGAGGATTAAAAAGCTTTGATTGCTACGATCCCCAGAAAGGTGCCTAGGACCCAGAAGATACTCCACAAACATGTTCAGCGAATCTCCTTGGATGCTTGCCTGGGTCACAGACATCCTAGAAGCCAGCAGTCACTCACTTGCTCACTCATTCACTCATTCAATAAATGCTCATTGCACCTCTCCTCCGTGCCAGGCGTTCCGCTAGGCACTGGGGATTCATTCCAACCACACAAAGGAGACCCAGCCCTGCCCTGACAGAGCTCTGATGGCTGATTAAAACAAACAGCACAGTAGAAGCCAGCGCTGTAGCCATCACATGCCGAGTGATCAAACAATAGCTGACCAATAAAGGTAGGGGGTAGGTAAGGCATAAAAGAGGAGGAATGGGGAAACACTCAGGAAATGCAGACATCAGATTGACACGCAAGCGTTCCCCACATGCTCAATGCTTATCTCCGGGAGCTGGTGCCAGGCACAAGCTCTGCAGATCTGGGACAGGGGGACATACGCATTGCCATGAGTGCCTCCTGGCTGCAGCCTAGAGTACAACAGGCGAGATGGGTGTGTGAGAGAGCATGAACAGGAGCAGATGTGTGCACGTAGCAGGTGAGCGAGCGTGTGTGCATATGTAGGAGCCTGTGTATGAATGAGTGTACAGGATGGAGGGTGTGGACATGTGTGAGAGTGCAGGGAGAGAGGCGTTTGTGTGTAGAGGTGGGTGTGTGAGTGTGTCAGAGTCCACCAGTGTGTACGTTCGTGTTGGTGATGACGCTCATATAGTTACTCTTCAACACAGACTCCACATCTGGTTGAACTGGACATGCCGCAGTCTCTGCAACAAGTGGCACATAGTGGGTCATCACTGAATCCATTCAACAAGACTCATTCGTATTCCTATGCAGATTCATTCTGCAGAGTGTCCACATAAAGCAGCAAGACTGGTTCCAAGAAGAGAATTCTCAACTTCCAAAGGTAGTCGACTGGCAGGAGCAGTGGACAAGGACCCTGGGTCCTGGTCCCTGTTTTACAACTAACTATTGGGTGTCTTTGGGTCACTGTTTAGCTGTGGGGTCTCACATGAACTACTCAACTTCTCTGGGCTTCTGCTCACTCTTCATTAAAGAAGGCAATTAATGACAGCTTAGCTCTCAAAGTTTCGCTGCAGCTCCCCACCACCACATCATCGGCAGCCCCTGGAGTACTGTTTCCTGGAAGAGCAAGCACGTGTAACTCGAAAAGAGGCAGGGTCAACTAGGGGAAGGCAAACGTGTTCTTTATTGAGTACTTCTCAGAGCCTTTAATTTGCCAATATTGATTGTGATTGGCCAAAAGCATAACAGGGAGCTAGCAGAATTTGCCAGACTAGCTAGAACAGGGAAACCATAACTTGTGGCACAGCCTTCAGAACTAACGTTCCATGGAACACACCTTGGGGAACCCACTTGCAGGCCCCTTTTCTAGCAGATGACTGGACAGAAATGGTGTTCAGTCTCCCTAAGTCACAGAGCAGAGCCGTGGCAAACACCAGCCCCCAGTCACCGAAACCACAGCAACTGGCGTGTGTACAGGGCTGTATACTTACTAAGCAGCTTCACCTACGTGACCCCAAGGCTCCCTGAAACATTGCTCTGAAGACCCTCATCCCATTTGCAGATGACAAAATGTAGCCTGAAAGAAATTAAGGAATCTGCCCAGAGCCACCAAATGATGGGCCCATAATTTGCCTTTACCAGTTTCCCCTGTGTCTTTGATGAAATCGACAATAAATACATGGTATATTTTATAGATATAAGCAATTCCAGCCACGGAGCAGAGCCCCTGAAAGACGCTGAGGACACCTGCACTTGTTCTGCAGCCCCCACCACTCCCGTCTGAGCCTAGGCACCCTGCACTGGGTATGAGAAGGGGAGGGGAGGGAGCTCAGAGAAATGCCAGTGGAGTAGCAGCCGCTCTGGAAACACCCAGGCTGCGAGGCTGGGAGTAGCTCCCTGCCAGTCACCACACCCTCCCAACCGTGCCAGTCAGGTACAGCACTCCTAGGCTGGACCCCCAGTACCAGGTGCCATTCTGCAAGAAGGGGTGGGGCGGGAAGAACCAGAGAACTGCTAGTTTAACTCACTCCCAGTAAGTCAAAGGAGCCCAAGGTTGGTGGCTCGGACAGTCTGAAACTGCCACCTCCAGGGGGAAGCATGATCAGGGCTGCCAAACCCATTCAGCAGTTCCCACCAGCGTGCTGTGTCCCAGGGTGTAGGGGAGTGCGAGGCCTGGGAAGAGTGGCAGCTGAGGGTCTGCTCTCAGGAGGCTGTGCACGCCAACAACGAGTGGGGCTGTGCCAGGTGTGAGTGCGTCGAGAGAAGTGTTAACGCAGGGATGCTAGTGTCACTCCAGGACGGTAACCCAAGGAGTGCTGGGGAAACGCAGGCGGAGAGTGCGTGCACCGGACAACCCAGGCTCCGGAGGAGTCTCGGAGGTCCGGGAGTTGGCACCGACACGCTCCAGCACTCGCGCCCTCGCTCTCCCGCCCAGCTCCCGCCAGTCCCTCCGCTGCCGCCACAGCTGGGGCTGCTTGTCTGCTTGGAGGTGCCGGGCTCCCGGGGCTGTCAGGCCGCTGCGGAGGCGCGGTGCGCCGGCGCTCACTGCTTACCTGCGGGCGGCCGCTGCTCCGCGGCTCTGGGCTGGACTGCGCTGCGCTCGACTGGGCTGAGCTGGGCTGCGCGCCCGGCCTCCGCGCGCCTCGGCTGCGCCCGCTCGCTCTCTCGGCTCCACCCGGCTCGGCTCCGCCCGGCGGTGCCCCGGGCGCTTGCTGGCGGCCCACGCGGCGCGGGGTGGGCGCGGGGCGGGCTGGCGCCGGCGGCGGGCGCGGCTCCGGGCCGCCCCGCGACCGCTTGGAAGCTCCTTATTTGGGCAGTGATGTCAGGGGAAGTCGCAGGGGCCGGACCACCCACTTCTTTCCATTCACTCCCTAGAGTTTCCTGTTGCCCAGCCCCGGGGACCCCGATGCCGCACGCCTGGGGCGCCTCTCCTCCTGCTCGGCCTCAGCAAGCCTCTCCTCGCCACCAGCCGCTCTACGGTCGCTGCGCGCCGGGGTCTCGATGGGTCGGGGCGCAGCGGACCGGCGGCAGCTGGGGGAGGGTCTGCATTTGGGGAATCCCCGATTCCTGGCGGCCTCCCGCAGGGAGGGTCTGTGCTGCGGCCTCCTTGGTGACAGGCCGTGTCACTCTGGGCGCCGCCCCTCCCTTCTCTCCGGCCCAGGCTCCCGCGCTGTCATTTCCTCCGCAGCTCTCCGGGGAGGACAATCAGGGAAGCCCCGGTCGCTGCTGCCGCCGGGGCCCTGCCTCGCGGAGCCCCGCCTCGGCCGCACCCAGGCCCGGCGGGTGTCCATCGTAGTCTCCAAAGTGCGCACTCCCCGCCTTGCTCCCGGGTGCCAGCTTCGCTCCAGGAAGCCCTCGACTCCCAAGGCGGGAATTCGCCTTAATGAGCACTGGGCGGGGCGGGCCTGGCGGGGCTTCCCTACGCTCCAGCTTGGTGGGGGGCAACCCAGGGCTTCCCATTGGCCTGAGTTTACCAGAAGCTACCTGATCCCAGGTCTTGGGACCTGAGTCACACAAGCTTGCATACTTGGGCCAGCCCCATTCAGGCCTCCATCTGCCTGCCTCTTTAGAGAGCAGAACGGAACCGTATTGTAGAGATTCTATATACCGAGGCTTAGATATGTCAGGTGATTTGCCCAAGGTCAGGTCTCTGCAGAACCAGAGCTGACTCTGGCTTTGGCTGACTCCAGGACTGGCCTCTGCTGGCCTGTAACAGCCTCATGAGGTTATGGGGCCCGGGGCCAAAGTCAGGACTAGACTTAGGCAAGCTAAGTGCCCAGGGTGCCACTCCCTCTGCCGGTCAGGAAAGTTCAAGAACCCACAGAGTGACTGACCACTGTGCTGACCAGGGCTTCTGAGAAGGTTTCTTAGAGGCCCTGGTCTTCCTCTGGCTCCAAAGTGATGGCCTCACATTCAAGGCCATGCCTGTCACAGGAAGTGGGTTCCCGCTGGGCCCAGGGCACATGGCTAGTGGCCCTGGAAATTTCTGTGCTTTCCCCATATAACAGCTTCCAGCAGAGCCTCCTTCCTTCCCCCAAAGCCAAGTCAGAGCAAATAAACCCCTCCTGGACCGATAGCTTTAATGGAAGGAACCTCGACTTCCCTGGGGCACCACACTCCTAGGTGCTGAAGTTGGAAGCCATAGCTCCAGGGCTTGCAAGGAGTGACGAGAGGTGTAATTGTGGCTGGACAAGGGACTGCATATTCGTGTGCACAGTTGCACACTGTCCGGCCAGTTGCCAAGCCTCCAGTTCTGTTGATCACCACCTCCCCATTCTCCCCCCAATCCCAGCTCTCCCTGGGTCATCCTCTTTCTGACAAAGCCCCAAAGAGAAGGACTACACTCCCTGATCTGGCATGCAAGGCCCCCACTGAGCAGCAACATCTCTTGTAGCTCAGCCGTCTGTGTGCCCTCTGCCCAGCCGCCTCACCTCCACACAACCTTGCACCAGCTTTTACTCCATGGGATCGCTGCATAGACTCTTCTTCTGTCTAACACACTCCTGATGCCCTTCACACCCCAAATCAAGCCTGCTCTTGATACAGGCCCTTCCCTTGATCGGGGCAACTGGGACAGGGTGAGACCTGCGACAGGTCCGTGCCCCTCACTGCACTTCTGCCCTGCCTTGCCCCCACTGTCCTGCTTACTGTGCCTGCTTGCAGTGACTGGGAGCAGCTCCGGGCAGGAGAAAGTGAGTGTCCTGTTATAATTCATATGCCCTGAGGGGTGACTTTCTGTTGTTTGTACCAAGGCTCAGATGACAGCCATGCTCCTGCTCCAGGATGAGTTTCCTCCCCAGGTTCTGAGGGGCGGTCATGGCACTTCCCGTGGATTCCTCACCTTCCTGTGCTGCCACAAACAGCTCAGTAGTTCCTGCCTCCAGAGATGCACTCATCACCCCAAACTGCAATCAGCTGGGAGAGACTGCCCTTCTCTCAGATGGGGAGTTGAACTTCCTTGGTTCTTCTTTCCAGCCTGGATTGATAACTTCACAAACACTTGTTAAGTGAATGAATGATCCTGGGGGGCAAATGAAAGACAAACTAACCACAGGAGAGGCAGGAAGGTCCAACTCAGAGCTTTGGCGGAGGTTCCCAAAGGCCTGACGAGGGCCTGGGATGCAAGGCAGTTTTCTGTCAGACAAGATTAAATGAATGCTCGGGAACCTGGGCCAAGGTGCATTCCCTGCCCTGCCAAGGCTCGTTCCTTGGGCTGCTCCTTTGTCCCAACTTTCTGTGGCTTGGGATTGTCTCCCCCTCCCTTCTCATGGCAAAGTCCTGTGCAACCCAGTCCAGGCAGCCTGGCGCTTCCCCACACCTAAACTCACGGTCCTGAGCTGGCCACAGCAAGGTGGGAGGGAACGGATGAAGTGAAGTGCACCGAATTTATCAAGCACCGACTCTGTGCCACACGCAATCACACTGAATTCCCCTAAACCCTCCAAAGGTCCTCAAGCCTCACAGGCCCCATCTACCTGTGCCCATCCTCAGCGCACAGTGCCTTCGCCCAGCTCCTTCCACCACCCAAGCTGTGTCCACCTTGAGACTCAGCCCCCAACCCCATTCTGGTGCCAGTTCTCACTGGATGCCAGAAGGTCTCAGGACCCCAGCGTCAGACTCAGGGCCACACGGTGGAAGCTGGCAGCCCTACCTCCAGGCTAACAGCCTAAGCCTGACTCTGTTTGAGAGCCGTCATCCCTCCCCTGAACCCAGGGCACCTTTCCCACCCAGCGGCTGGAGGGGCCCCAGGTGAGAAAGCAGGTGGTGCCAGGTGCTAGTTCCTTCCTATCAGTCCATCCCCGGCATAGAGCTGGGCCAGGTCTGGAGAAATTCCCGGAGCTTGGCCCTGGGGGCCTTCCTACATTCCTTCATTCCTCAGACATGAATCAGGCCCCTTCCCTGTTCTGGGAACATGCAACACACAAACCTGTGGTCTGCAAGCTCCATCCAAGGATGGAGATGGGCAGGTACAGCGTTATCCCAGAGCAACCACAGAGCTCCGTTGCCCTTAGCCAGGCATGGGGCAAGGCAGAGGGCATACACACAAGGTGGGAGCTAAGATTCATTCTACTTCTGGGGCTCCAATTCAGAGAGACAGTCTGTGGTCCAGGTGTCCCAGGCTAATTGGGTAATTGCTAAATGCTTGTTTCCATGGAAACACACACACTCACACACACATGAGCTTGGTTTTGCTCTAAAGCCAACATCCCGCTGTAGAGACTTCACAGACTAAGAAAGATTAGAGCTGAGGGCAAGGCTGGCATCTGATCTATATCATCTAGGAGCTGTCTGTCAGTGAAAATTTGTTTCTACCTCCTAACAACTAAATTACAAATCCAGTTTGGGAACACACTATCATTTCTAAGGAACTGGGGACTACCAGAGTATTCTTGGGAGAGCTTTAAAAAGGCGCTAAGCAACCCACCCTGCAGGCCCTCCAAGTTACTTGCTTAAATCTTGTATTTACTTACCAGTCACCCCCCACTCCATCCTGCTTCCCATGGCTGTGATTCCTGGACTCGGATGCATTGCGTTGTTTTACTATTTGTGAGTATGCACTGCGTGTGTGTGCATGTGTGTGTGTGTGTGTGTGTGTGTGTGTGTGTGGTGAGTATTCTCCCGATAGACCTGTTGCATGCATGCAACTTCACTTCTCACAGAGGCAGCTATTTCTCTCCTGGGACAGAGGCCTGGGACTCTTACAGTTTATGGAGTTTACCTCTGTAGGGGGGCGGGAGTGGGAGGTCTCAGCTCCAACCTCTCTTGCCATATTGAGGGCTGTGTTTCTGGCTTCCTGACTCAGTCTGGTACTACTTTGTCCTTAACTCACTTCAACCTGATTCTGTGGGTGACAGTGTGGGCCTTGCAGCCACATGAAGCTGGGTTCAGATCCCAGGCCCACACTCACTGTGTGACCTTGGGCATGTCACGTGGTGTCACCGATCTTGGCTTCTTCATCTCAAAGGGCTGCTGTGAAGATTTGGCAAGATATGGCTGTAGAGTCCTTGAGAGAGTGCCCGGAATCTAGCAGGTACTCAACAACAACTGTTACTTTGTCCCCATGCTGTTCCTCTCCTACTGTCTGTCCTCGTTAATGGGGACGCCCGCATCCCAAGCCTGAAGCCATCGTCTCCCAGTTACAGCAGCCTTCTCCTCGGTCCCCTGTTCCTCCAATCCATTCTCCATGAAGGTGGAACTCTCCAAAACAAATTCAGTTGGTTCCCTGCCCAGCTAAACTATCCTGCCTAGCAGTGTGTTTTACAGCTGAGCCTCAGTTTACCTATCTAAGCTTCCCTTTCTCTGCACCATCCCTATCCACCCAATGCTCCCACCATACAGAATCACTCACTGTTTCTGAGTCTGCCAAGTGCATTTTGCACATGGAGTTCCCTATACTGTTCCCTATACTGTTCCCTTTACTATTTACGGCTTGGCTGGTTCCATTCAGCCTTCCAGGTCAGCTCAGAGGTCACTTCCCTTATGAAGCCCTCCCTGGTCCCCCAGGTGGCCCTGTCTGCTTCCTTCTCTATGAACCCCCAGCTCTTGGTACAGACTGTCCTGGCTTGTGTCCCATGGTGTGTAGTCATTGTATTCATGTGTCTGTTGTCCCTCTAGATTCTGAAGCTCCGTGCACAACCACAGCTTGCTAGGCACTGGGAACCTCACAGGTATTCAGAGCGTGTTAAGGAGAGACTTCTGTTCCTCTGGCCTTCCTGTCTAGTAAACAGTTACAAGAGGCCAGTTGGCCTTGAGCCCATTGACTAGTTTCCCCCAAATGACAAAAGCGTCCTCTATTCCTACACTTCAGATGGAGGCTTTGGCTCAGCCTGAGCCCTGTGTCTCCCTTATTCTGGCCTTTTACCAGTGCTTCTGGGGACTCCCGCAGAGCCTTTGGGCCCCAGGTGGGGAGGGCGGGGCCTTTGCTTCCAGAAAATCAGAAGCACACACTCCCTTGGCAGCTGAGAGAACAGGTTTCCTCCAAGCCAAGGGACCGGCTTGCAAGATCATCCATAACAACAAACGCTGACTCTGCTCAGGGTTTCGCGCTTGCCAATGGGCGGTGCCGCGGACAGCATTGACTTCCAGGGCCCGGGCTGAGGGCTGAGACAGTCTGGGGCAAGTCCCGGCTCTGGCTCTCATCAGCCACCTAACTTCTCTGAGCCTCAGTTTTTATAG